>JWZT01001233.1:52118-67783 GCA_000827895.1 Thelohanellus kitauei | reverse complement strand
ATGTCTCTTTTTTTGGGAATCGGCCTGGTTATTTTCCAAGAGAAGGTGTTTTTCTTCAGCCGTCTCCAAACTGTTGTATGGCATACATCCAGTTAACGTCTATCGATTATCCCATGAATCGTTGTGATACAATTATCAGCCACCAATTGCCTAATTTGATTTTCAAGCTCGAGAGTGATCTTCGCATATCTCCTTCCTCTTGTTTGATCTGCCTCTTTACGATCTGATATCTCATATTTTTTTAAAAAGTATTGAACTGTCGTGCCCGTAATACCGAGAGTCCTTGAAACCTCGCGTAGCAGCTTCCCCTCTTCAATAACCAATTTTATAATTATTTTCTTGATATCTAAGTACATAATTTTTTAGAACTATTGTTTGAAGACATAAGAAAAAAAAGATCACCATTTTGAACGCAAAACCCGGTCTATCCAGTGTCATAATTTTTGATTTTTTTATGCCATATTTTATAACCGTGCTCAAATTGGTGGTCATCGGGTACGATAAGACCCTAACGGAAATATATGTGGTTAATTACGTCCTCATCTAATTTTCTATTTGTTTTTCGTTTATGGTTTTGTGCTCATCCATCATTCTACGGTCTTGCGCAACCAATCCAAATTATAAAGGTCAGAATAAACACTAAAACCTTGTACAGTAAACGGTGTCTAATTTTCAGGTATTGGGGAAAAGATTTCGAAAAATAGGAAAAATAGACAGTTTAGCAAAAAATGGTGGTTAAATGCAGTAAAAACTATTAATTTGTCCTAAAATAGTATGATAATTTAGATTTCAGTTCTATTTGCCTGGTAATAAACATTTCATATAGTTTTTGCAAATGAATATGTTCAGTTTTATGTACTTTAAGTTGTAAATGAACCATTAAATATTTTGTCTAAAATCTCATCCATTAGTGCTGAATCTACGATTCCACATCTGGAAGCAACGTATTAAAGATACGGGACAAATTCTTTCTTTTCTTTAATGCTTTGGCTAGTATTTGTTTTGGATATCAGCGTTTATTCTGAGCATAGCAAGATCACATGAAAATGAAAATTTCGAAATATTCAGAAATATCAATCCTAGTAAAAATTCAAAGAAAATTGTTTTCGGCTGAAAAAATAGACAGGGTTTGCTGTACATAATCGTAACAAGAGTTTTGGTTAGTTTAACCAATACTTTAAATTTTCACTTTTTTTAATCCAATATGATTGATTCTTAACCTGCTATAATGAAATTGTAATTTTACATCAATAAATATATTTTCAAAAAGACTAAGTTGAAATGACTAAAGATTAAATAGTCCTGAAACCGCCGTATTTGCACGTCCCATTTTTAGTTATGCAACAGGTAGTGATTTTCAAACTTCAAATCGGGTAAACATTCGTAAAAATCGATTGATATTCATAAAAATTGGGCTTAATGTCAGACATCAATTAAACGCCTTGCTGTACGAAGAGTATTATACACGCCGTGTACAACTTCATCATCTATCAGGCATATAGAAACATAAATATCTTGGTATTTTCACACATTTCACTTTTTCCAACTCACACGAAAAGGGAAATAGATTATTGGCGGATCGAAGCAAAAAAGCGGAAAAGGTAAAATGTAACACTGGTATTAAAACTCGTGGAAAGTTAGTTGGCAACTTGCGCGTGATAAGATTGACTTCATTGTGTTTAGTGGGGTAGATTGTGAAAAATATTGGTGTTTAAAATTAAAGCTCAATTTATGATGATTCGTATGGCTTTTTTTGAGTCACGTTTACAATCCTGTAGGCTCTCACCCAGTGCTTTTCATAAGGACTCCAGAGCAGAATCTTCAAGAAAAGAGGTTGGTCGTGATACCCAAGAACCTGTGACTTTATCGAACTTACTTTGTACCACATGTATATAGATTTAGAGAACTCCATCCCAACCTCCAGGACTTTGGCGTTTTTCAAAAGATAATACTTTTTATCGAACTCAAGTGCCTTTGTGTTAACATATCATACCAGCCTGAACAGAATCATTTCAATCTCGGCTGGTTTGTGCCACTGGACGTTGAAGCCTTTCATGCTTGAGCTCTTTTTGTCCTCATCGTAATCATCATCCCAATCATCATCGTCATCATCATCATCATCATGACCACGGTCATCACCCCATCGATCCATAATACCGTCAATCCAACGATCCAACTTATCATCTTTCCAACCAGCCCCTTTATCATCGTCGTGCCAGTTACCTGAGCCACCTTTACCTCTCCAGCGGGCTCCCTCTCCTTGAGCATGAGATAACATCGGCGCTTTGGTGGAAGCTTATAATCATTTGACCTAACTTGAAGTTGCAGTCGCTTCTTGGACGCTTTCGTCCCCTCGAATAGCTTGGAAACTCAAAACAGCACAGAGTAAAAGAGAGCTCAGCATTTTCCTTAATTGTTGTTCTTGTACCAGAGCAGTCGGCTTAAATATGAAATTGAGGATAGGAATAGATAATGTGGATGGTGAATCAAATACTGAGTTGCCGTGAAATATAGTGGAGTGTTAATCGGTCGTGTGGTTCTGCTGTACAGGTGAGGAAACTGGGTGTTTCTGCTGTATTGGAACTCTTGAAAACTTTATTCTTCAAAATTATTACAACGACTGATGCAATTGGTTTATCGGAAATTTCCCAAATTGCGGCGATCCATGCTTGTATTTTGCGAGCCCACCGCCGAGTTCTATCTTTGCGTCTAACTATAATCCAAAGTAGATTTCGAGTCAACTTTTAATTTCTATGAACCATGTTGTAGATACGCAGAATGCATTAACGTTGATGCAGAAATTTTGAACGAGAAAATGGATGGGTACACTGGTACAGCAAATCCACCAAAAGGCTTTTAGGAACTACTTGTTTAATATTTGAAAATAAAAAGTATTTACAAGCTCGTTATTGTTCAATCTTTCACGTTTGTACATAAACCGTGTTATTCATGGATAACATATTGGTGGGACTTTGGGCATCCATGTAGTGAGGATGGACCGACAAAAACACACATCGTGCTCCAGCCTTTTTGCAGAGTAGAGATCGGTATATATTGACTGTTTGGGAAGTCACAGAATGAGTCTTGGTCCCGACTAAATCAAACATTGATTAAGATAATTCACGAGTAAGATGGACGTGATGACAGTTTAAAGTTGATTTGGATGAGAGGATCAATATTAACGGATGAACAGGTTTGTGACTTGTAACACTTCATGTGACACTCTTTGATATCCATTCGCTTTCTAACCGCGCGTTTCGTCAGGTATTAAAAATTCAACTACCATCACAAATATCTTCGATATTGGACGCTAAAACTTCAGAGGTTTTGAAAGAGAAGAGATGGTCTTTGTGATTGTAAGAAGCTGCAAAAATCAAGTAAAGCTATCGATCAGCTTGTATATTTTTGACCATTTCTGGAAGAATTCGGCTAATTTGAGTTTTGTGAGTTTTACAGGTTTTGAAATGGCACGCGAACCTCTTTAGGTCATATCGAGATGGAGCTTTGAGATTCTTGACGATTCACATGCTTCGAATAAAGAAATAGGTGAGTTCCAAAACATGAAAAATAAATAATTTATATCACTCATCGAATCGAATACTTCAGTTGGCACAAACATTCTCAAATCTAAAAATAAATTATTTTCTAGAATAGATGGGTTGTATTTACTCCATCGGAAAGTTGGTTCAGCAGATGTCTACGTAAATAACCGATGAGTTGGTTAGAATCGATAACAATTTTATGATCAATTTGGTGAGATACTGTAGTAACCATTTTTTGGTGGCGGTTTTCGGATTATTCGTAAATTTGTATTGGGTAAAAAATGTGCTGTTATAATCAACCAATAAACGGCTTTCGTACCGAATATCATCCTTTTTCTTAATTGTTCTGTGATGGCTTCTGTATATTTAAGTTGTTGAAACATTGTTAACGATGTCATGGATTCGAGGTTATGTTGGTACTTTGATTCTTTATCGGACGTGGTTTTAAAATCTAATACTGATAACTAAGATTCAATGACGAGGTTCTGTCCAATTTTTACGCCGTTTTTGTTGATGTGATGTTCACTATCAGAACAGTGTTGACGCTAAACCTATGATCCAATATTCATTTATGTGCTCAGAACGGATCATTTTTTGCCCCTTGGGAATTTCCAAAACAATACTGGCTGGGCGATTCAATTAGCTTCAAAACAAGATTTTTGTCTTGAAGAGATTTATTCTATGTATGTGATCAAAATTGTGATACACGTTTCATGGTCCCAAAATAGGTTGTTTGATTTTTCCAACACGTTGCCCCACGTTGATCTCTGTGTGTTAAAGTTCATGTAAATTTGATATGTTCCTATTTATCAGTGTCCCTCTTTCCAATTCTTTCAAATCCGGTAAGAAAAGATCTAGTCAAGATGTTAGTCACATGATTTTATCTGGAATGCTGACATCAATTTTTGATACATAATCATTAACAAAACACAAACATAGATGCTTCTTTGGGTAGCATTGATATCGAAAAAGAACTATGAAACGATTAACAGTGGGCCTATTACTTCGTTTCATGTCCGTATAACGTGCCAATTTTGTGTATATTAATAAATAACACCATTTCGCTAACGATTTTTCTTGTTTTGTTGTTAGGTTATTCAGGATCGTTGACGCAACCATTTGGAGTGCAAAAAATATCACCTTCCATCATATATTTTCTGAGCCATCCAAATTTATTTGAAAGTGGCCGATAGGCATTATCAAATATATCGTCTCAATCATCCAACTAAAAGCTTAACAACCAATATGTAATAAAGCCCTTGATTCGAAGTTTTGTAAATAAGATTATTTTGCATGTTGATACAATTTCATTCATTATTTTAACATGACAAGTTGTTAATTTGGAAATGTCAACATGTTTTTCATATAGTTTAGCAGATAAATAATTCTATTTTCACTGGGTTCAAAGTTTGGGAAGGAAGCATTAATTTATATTGATTATGTATCCAAAAGAATTGACAATTGATCGAATCTTGATGGCTGTGCCAAGATTCAAAATTAACCTGTTTGAACTTGGAAAAAACCCAAGAATAGATGAGCTGTGTGTTTGATTTATGGCGAGTCATATTCTGAAGTGTTAGAATGCTTTAGATTTGACAATATAAAATATAGGAAAGTAAGAAATCAACCCATCGTCGTAGAGCATGATCAAATAATCCAGAATTGTCCGAACCCTCGAGGATCAATCTTGATACTATTGTTACAACCAATGATGTACTCTAGTCTTGGAAAATTTTAACGTGAGTATTGATCTGTTAAACGAAAATTCTCTAAAAGTAAAATTTATGTTTTGAGAAATCACAAAATAGTATTTTCGAATCATAGAAATGTGAATACGGTCTTGGGAACAAGTAAACAGGATCGTCGTATCGACTCATCAAGACCATTAACGTTGTAAGAGAAATATAGGAGGTAAATGAAAGATAAATTCACGAACCAATAATAATGCAAATATATCTACACCGTGATTCGTCCAATCGACGGGACCCAACAGTCTAAACAAAATAATAAAAAAATGTCAACTTCTACGTATTTGCCGAGATACGCCGTACACTTTGAATCGGATAAAATCGCATATAGGGCATTTAGTGCAATAAAGAGAGCTATATCCATCTAAAACATGATTTTTTGATGGATTCAATGTTTCTGGTTTCCAGATTGTAGTCAAAAATACTCACATTTTCTTGGGTTCAAATCCGAGAAACGTTAAATATGGGTTATGGTATAATTATTAAATATCTTGTTTGTGGCGTTAAAAGATGTTTTCTTCCATTTAGATTAGTGAATAGCGGTTGATACTACGAGTTAACTTGTACAGAGCAGAAATGCTAGTAACATCTATGATCGATTGGCCAATTGAGATATGCCATAGATTTTTTTCTTGACTCCTTGGAGTTCTTAAAGTCCAGGACTCTCTTAGCTCCTATATTCATAGCCAACGCTTCGATATAATCATTTTCTTGTCATAAATGCCTAACCTTTCTGTCGAAAATGACGCATGGTCGGATACCAGCGCTATTTGTTACATGGTAAAACTGAAAAACCATACTTCAAAGATTGACATGTTACACATAGACAGAAATTTATTGATTTTTTAAGGTAATAAGTATTGATAAACATCAACTGACTACACGGTGTCGGAGGACATCGATAAATGGTGTGCGGTAAGTGAGGATAAGCTGATTTCTGTCACAACAAAATGCCAGATAAACTTGAAAATCATAGATTTTGGAGTCAACAGCCCGTATCAGAACCAGGTGCTTGGATAATATTACATTAGCTGATAAAGTGAAGGTCGAAGTGAATGGGCCTGTGAACCCTGACTGGGATCTGACCCAGACTCCTAAAACCCCAACTACGCTTCCACCAGGGTTCGATTGGTGCGTAATTGATGTCAAAGACCCTAAAGCAGTATATCTGGTTATGACTAAGATGCTTGAACTTTACGAATTTCTCAATGACAATTACGTGGAAGACTCCTCCTCTGGTTTTAAGCTTCACTACCCAGCCAATGTTCTGTACTGGTACGTTTTTGTGTTACTAGGGCACTAGTACAACCTGGCTACATTCCAGAAACCATCATAGGGGTTCGCCAGGGCAATGGCCCTTTACTAGCTACAATCGCGGCCACTCCTGATACGTTTAACATCAGAGGTAAAACAGTAAATCTGGTGATTGTTGACTTTTTATGCGTTCACCAGTCCATGAGATCGAAACGCATGTCTCCTGTGTTGATCAAGGAGGTCACGCGTATCGTGAATTTACGCGGGATTCCATACGCATTTCATACCGGCAGCATTGATCTACCCACTTGCCTTTCTGCTCCTATGTAATGTTATATCTGTTTCTAGATATTATCATCGAATTCTTAACCCAAAAAAGTTATTAGAAAGCCAATTTTGTTCAAAGCCACCAAATATCAGCAACTCTTTGTATTTTAAAAGTCATAAAACTCCAGAAGTATTTTTAGTTCTTAAAGGCCTTAAGTATCAAAGGATTCCGAGAAATGATAAGTTCCGATGTATCTATAGTCACGAAACTGTTAAATGACGTAATGGGGTTCTCATTAGACAGTATCAGAAACAATTCTTGCTATCAAAAATCTTCACTGAGGTAATATGCGTCCGAAGATCCAGGATTACGTAAGGGAGTGCCTTCTGCCTAAAAAGGACGTGATTTATTCGTATGTGGTCGAAGTTCTTTTTATTGATTTTAGAATGCCGGCAACGTCACCGACTTTATATGCTTTTATAGGCTTGAAACTTCGTCGGTTCATCTCCCCAAAAATGACCGCATCAAACTGGCGATGCTTTATTACTATGCAGTCACTGAAACTCCACTACAGGCTCTGTTTAGTGATATGATTTTTATCGCGAAAAAGGTTTGGTTTACACTTATATACAGGAAAATTTTGATGTTATTAACGCATTGGAAATCATGCAAACTGCCGAGGTTATCAAAGACCTAAGGTTCGTGACAGGAAGTGGTAAACTCCGATACTATTTATATAACTGGAAGTGTCATTCATTTAAGCCTAACGAAGTAATTTTGCATCTCATTAGATCGGAGTTTTTATCATATGAATTAAAAGTCATTTATTTTATTTTGAAAATTAGTCTATCCAATTTTTATTTGTCGTTATGATCCACCCATGTGTACAATGGTCGGCCCTGGTCCATCCCCAAAAGTCCATTATATGTTCCTCTCTTTGATCATTATTCTTTTTATAAATCACGAGAGAATCCAACCTTTCTGATTGCATTATTATGTTAAAAATCGGTGTCCATTAATTGAGTATCAGGGTCGAAATCGTCTTTTGAACCCTCTCAATTTGAGAATAAAAAACCTTGTAGAATTTCATTAAAGAACATTCACATGATATACATATATTTCTTAGTTCAATAATCATTCAGTCACGAAATTGTCATATTACCCGTTTGAAAGATTTTTCCATTATGAACACAAATTTCGTCCGTACCGCGAGCATTATTCTGAATATCAGACAAAGAGCAACAAGATTAAGACCACTAGATTCGAGAGGAAAATATCTAAAATCTCGTGTGGTGTTTTTGTATAATTTCTCATTCGTCCATTCAAAGATTGATAACTTGCGTGTTTGTATCCCAACAGTTATGAATGTGCTTCAACAAATAACTGAGGATTCATGATTCTTTCTGTGTAGAAAACAGATTCTCTTTATTTCGTTGTAGATTACTTGTTTATAAAATTCAAGATTCTGGATAACTTCTGCCAATTTTTTATAGAAGCCCGACTTAACTTGAATCATCCACGTTTTTCATTATTTAACTAAATGACTCACGTTATTATTGTAAAACTTCGATTAAACCGCTATATGTCAAGACCACAATCACATACCATATTTAATCATCCATGTGATTCCATGTAAATACTTGAGGTCCTTTTACAGACGTCTAATTATTACTCGAGTCTTAGAAAACGTCGCTGGTTATAAACCTAAACTTTACGAAATACTTGAATCTCCCGAACCCGGATCATCAAGTTTGCAACTCGGTTCGGGTGTTATCGAAGGGCTTTTATATGTTTGCGAGAGCTCATTGCACATCTTTGTGTATAATCTCGATATCGAAGGAAGGCATGAATTTTGCCTCGTAAGTTGACCCATTCTATCATTCATAATCAGAACAGGTCCATTTCACGAAATTAAGCATGACTTTAGTTTACTATTTTTAAGTTTCCAGCAAAATACAGGGGTTTCATCCAAAATAGAACACGTCTGATCTAAATCATATATCAAAAATAAACAAATAATTTTAATAAAATGACACGAAGTATTATTTTATTTCATTTGAAAACAAAATTATGTATCTCTCTCCCGTGTGGTTTAGGATGAGATGTGTGCGATTTAGGATGAAACCCCCGTAATGACGATGGGTTTGTGATGTATCTCCGAGAAAACCAGCTCGTGTTTGTTGTATTATCAAAAAACTGTTGAGTTGTTTGGTTTTACATGTAGGAGTATTTCAGGAATATGAATATTCGAGTTTGCTGCCAAAAAGACTGGTATTGTCATGAACTTTAAAGTTGTGTCGGTTTTGACAACGAACGTTGAATGTCATTACATGTTACCAGAAGGTGAACGTTCGGTACAAAACTTATGAAAACTTCAGTTCCGGTCGTGAAGTATGTTGAGACGAATAGTAATTGGAAGAGTAAGAGGACCATTTTAAAATTAAAAAACTAACATTCTCTATCAGGAAGTATTTTAAAAAAGCCCTCCGGCTCCGTTTTTTTCCGTGTTATTCGTGAGCCATCTTGACGTAGAGCATAATTGTAGTCCACCACGTTGTGAGCAGCGAATGATGCCTTTTCTTTCAGGTTTTCTAACGTAACCTGATTCTTCAACAAAATCGAATATCATCAAACAAATACATTCAGTTGATTGATGGTTTTGTATTTTGATTGGATGCCTCGCTTAGTCGCGATTTTGGGAGGTTTTAGAACACGGTTCCTGAAATCCTGATGACGATTTTCTCTAAATGAGTCCGAAATCACACCGAAGTTGGTCCAGGGAGTCTTGCGTCCGAATGTATCTGGGGTCGTCAATTTCCTTAATTTTGAAAATGTCATCTTTAATCAAAACCGGAAACTTTCTATAGGCTTTTGCCTCAACTCTTTCAACTTTGGGTAAATGGCGTTATAGTATGATGTCTTCTTATTTTTCTTTATAATAGATGACCATCTGCGAAAATATTTCAGCATTTCAAGAAACTATTGCGCATGCTCTGGTGAGTGTTGATTTTTTATAAATTTATCCAGAGTAGATAAAAATATGAGAGGTTCATTCCATCGCCCAACTCCAGTCATCGCCATCTTTGCTAGTAATTAACAAACCGTATGCTATTTATGATCAATAAAGTTTATAAATACGCAAATCTCTTCGTATTTCCCACCAAATGACGATTTATTCACTCGGATACTTGTTGGTACCAAGAATGAGGAAATTGAGTTTGATTGGCATCCGTCTATTTCCAGAATGGAACGGGCAGATTATTTCTCAAGAATTATTTACCCATGACTCGAAAATTTATGACAATTGTATGAATGTTTACCCGGTTTTTTTAATTTTCTTAATCATCATCGTAGTGTGATGGTTTTTCGGAAATAAACTCGCGTTTTGTGGAGAAATGGGATTTTTATGGAAACGGTTTGTCAAATCAGCGTTGCGATTGTTTAATCTTATCTATTGCGCCTATTTTATTGATTTTTTCCATGTTTTTTGGATCCGAATTTGTCTGCCGTTTGTGTGACCTTGAAAAATTTGATTTATGCTAAATTGAACTGTAGATAGGAAATCAATTAATTTATTTAACTTTCTTATTTTGTGGCTGCGATGGTTTTTAGAATTTGAAGTTGTCGGAATTTTAAAATTAAATTATCAAAATTCGAAACGTGGTCAAGTGAAAGGTGCTTTTAGTCCTACACCTTTGTAAACTAAGGCATCCTTATCCAATTTTCCCATATAGCAATATTATCACCAAGTGAAAACAGTTTGTTACTGAGAAGGAAAAGTGATTCTATGGCGGTTGGAAGCATGATTCAACATTCTTTGTACATGAGGATGTCAAAGTTATAAACCCAAATCTTTTTACTTTCACAACTTCGTTAAAATAGAATCATATCGTTAATTAAGTGAATAGTAGATCATTTCTTTGAAAGCGATATATTAAACTTGGTGGAACGATAAAATTAAATTCTCTGAAATATTGATCCCTGACATGTCACGAGAATCAATAACATCGAGATACTTGTAAATTTGAAACTCTCTCGAGCCTAGTTTCTGAATTTTTCACAAAGCTTTTGTATGGTTAAAAGGTATAAGATTTTAAATACTGATGATTTGGAGATCCCACATAAATGGCGAACGAAAGAATGAACAGCGAAGTCTATGAGGCAGATCGAGAACTACAAAAATAATGACAATAGCGATACTCTTCCACTGAAAATCTCGCATATGAGCATCAGAATGATCGGTGATATAGACTCGTTTTTAATCGTTTGTGTGTTCATTTTATTGGTGAGATTTAGCTAAGGAAATAAGGTGCGGATTTAACATTCTAACTGAAGATCTAGGATAAATAAAACATTTTTATGATGTGGCCTTGAGGTGAGAATATAAAGCTGATATCAGAATGAAGATACTAGGTTTTGCAATAAAATCGTGAAACGTGGCGATGCTTACGGCGCACCTTTAACTTCATGGTTGTTTTTAACGATACTATGAAGGTTCTTGTTGATATTTTCTGATTATTTTAACTCTATTTGTGGAACACGATGTCATCAATTATTGAAAAAAAACTGATGACAAATATCGTCTGGTATGTTACTATATCGTTATTAATATCCATGAATAAATAGGTGTGCAATTAGCCTCGTCACGTTTCACAGTTTTAATTAGTAAAATTGGGAATTTTAATGAATGGGCTACACTAGGCAGTTCATCCATCACTAAGTGGTACAAAGACAAATATTAGAATGTACAAAACGAAGCATATTGTTATATATTACTTGACCTTCCCCCGTACCTTTGTATCGTGATCCAAGCATCATATATCCACAAATATTCATGTATTCATCGTATCTCTCATATAATCGTGAGGTTTAGAAGGAATAGACAGAACCTAGTTTCCGAATAAGGTTTAAAAATTAACATATATCAGTCATCTATCCCACATCAAATGCACCACAAATGAATCTTTGCACAGTATCTATCCCACATCAAATGCACCACAAATGAATCTTTGCACATGGATTCGTGAGTTTAAATCTGATCACTAAACGATGCTTACAACTTGAAATTCTGAAAGAAACTTGAATTTTACTTAATCAATGGGAAAATTTATCATACCGACGGTGTGATGGAAAAGTCGACCACAGGATCCATCAAAGAGTACCATTGTTTCTATTCTTTGTACTCTCACGAAAATGTTCTGAATGTAATATCAGGTGTTAGCCGCTTAAGTTAGCCATCAGAATTTTTTGAGATAATCAACAACTAAGGATTGTGACTTTATTTTACACGATGATAGAATGAATTTAATCTGCATTTGAGGCTGTTAAGTCTTGATCACCAAACAATGTTACAATGAAACCGACTGTAAAGTTTATCCTATCTATTTGTTGTCTCGGTTTATTCGTATTGATTTATTTCGAATAAATTTGAATTTTTCAGCTCAAGGCTAACAATTCAATCTTTTTATGTTGGAGGTTTCATTCAGCCAAATTTTGCAAGTAAATTAAATCGAGAAGGATAACATCCACATCATTCGGTTCATCGTTCACAGAATCTTGACTCTTCCAGTACACTATGGTAGTTTTTTCATAATCTTGTAGGGCGTGTATAGCGACATATTCCACGAGTGCAGTTTATCTTAAATTTTGGTGAATCCTACCTTTTGAAACGAAAAACGATTGCGGTAAGGGAGGAAGACAGATAATATAATTTTTGCAATAAACGAATAGCTCAAAACGCACATGGCGATTTTCTTATGTGTAAGTAGAAGGAAACCCCCTTCAAAATATCTGGATTGTCCGAAAATGACTGTTTCGGTTCGTAACAAGTAGTCAAGACGTGCAAGGACGTAAAACTTTTTTTACAAAAAGTAGGCTTTGACTTCCGTCAGGTAAAATCCAACCACGCAAAAGAGAAATCGGTCCATGGTTGTATCGTTTACTGTTCCTCGTCGGTCAAATTACATAATGGTAAAAAACCGCCTTGATATATCCAGTGTGTGTATAAATCGTGATTCACTTATGATTTGTTCCAAAAGTGTTTTGGAAAATCAAAATATGTTGAATATGTCGAAGGTTGATGATGATTTGAAATGTTTCTCGGCCAATCATAAAGCATGAGTTCCAAGAAAGTCAGACAGAGATCATCAAAACCAAATTAACGTCCCCTTAGATACAGCGCTGGGTGACCCCAATAACTTTTGAGACAATAGCTTAAAAACTATCCGCCAAGAATACTATCCGCCAAGAATACTATCTATACGTGAAATCAAAAACATCGAAAAGTGGTAGAGGATACCAGTGAACGAACGCAACTACATGTTTTCAAAGTAAATTAGTTACAACGATTAGATCTATTTTTTTGGTTTAAACAAAAATCGATTTAACATCAATGGGAATTTTCGTCTTAACAAGCCTTGTAATTTAGATGGCCTTGATTCGCTCACTGAAAGCTTTTTTCGCAATAGATCCGGGGTCTATAATTTAAAAACCTTCATGGTATCAACTAAAACATGTAAATTGGCTCAACGTTATCGATCGAATCTTTGTGCTTGACATGTTTGGAATCGGGTTGGTATTCGGGTATTTTGATTCATAACTTTGTGATTTTATCCAATATTCCAATTGATAGCTGGATATTTATTTAATTCATTCTTGGTCTAAAGATAATTTCTTCGAACCATCTGGATAACCTATCGAAAATATTATAACTGGTTACCGAAACACTAATAGTCTAATATAGAGTAGGGAACGATCGAGTGACATTATGAAGGTCTGATTTGAACCAATAAATCAAGACGTGGTGAACAAATCAGGAACAAAGCTATTTTGGCGCTCGATCGGTGCACGGCTTTGGTACCTCTTGGCCGTGATTCAGGGAATATGTGATAATGAGTTATTCAAGAATAGCCCGGTTATGTAAATCAAGATTTTTTCATCAAATGATCATATGCTCGGTCCTGCATTTACCAAATGACTTCATCAAGATGCGCAGATGACCGATCAGGTTCGTTGATTCGGTGAGTATCCACCGGTTTAGATGTCATACTAAAAAGTGTGTTTGGGTGAATCTAAAAATTCATCCAAATTATTCGCCTTCTTTAAAAAGATAGATTTAAGACCCACAGCGCAAACTATTGCCAAATCGTCTCTTAAAACGGCGATCGGATATCCTGTAGCTGCCAATTAGTTCACCATGGACTACCCATAAGATACCTGATTAATTGGAGGTTTCCTATGTTTTGGCAATCATTTACATGGATTCCGATTGTCTGTGCCGTGATGAAAACTACAACTGAAACTTATGTTGGTTTCTGACCGAAAAATGAAAAACTTTTGAATGATTCTTATACGATCTAAAATGTCTTATATATCGAATATAATTGAACCATATGAACATAAAATATTGATCTTTTTGGTTGTATCTACATTCTATGTTTTTCAATTTAAGAACATTGCCAAAGACTCCAAAAATAAAACCCGTATCGGTCACAAAAATAAGATCGTGTCTGTTGACCCTTCTTTGAAAATTGAGACACCCAATTTTGTAGCAATAACCGATAAACTCTGATTGGTTATTAAATAAAGAAAGTCGCAACCCCGTGTAATCGATAAATCACCATAGTTTGATCTGATATCTGAGTTCCTGTGAGCACCTAATAGCATATTAAGAACCTTTAATAAGAGTACAAGAGATGGGAGCATGATGGTGCACATACAAGATGGATATTTTCGTCGATTCCTTTATCAGCTCGCTGATAACAACTTCGACTGTTCACGTATAATCCGAGTTTTTCAGAATTTTTAATTATTTTCGCCACATTCTGTGACCAAATTCAATTTTATCTGAGTGTATATAAAACAATTCATTTTGGTGCATTTGATGTGGAGATACATTTCTAAAATAATGCTGATTTTGAAGTCTAAGTCGCAGACTGGATTCGGGCTCATTTTTTGGCCCACGGTTCTCTGTTTTAAATATAGCGAAAAAGCCTAGATTCGTTGATATGTGATAAATAAACCATTTGCTGGTTTAAGATGGAGTATAGAGTAGAATATGGCAACCTTCATATCATTTAGTTTTTAGATATTTGTCTTTGCGTCTCCCATCGATATGTGAACCGGTTAGTGCAACCGATTCCCCACACCCCTGAAAATCTCATCTATACTGGATTTCCAGACATATATCCATTTATTAAAATGTTTTCAACCCGAAAATCGTCCATTTAACCAAGTTGCTTGATTAAGATATTATCGATGAACCTTACGTCTTGTAGGCGTTTCATCAATATAATAAACATCAACAAAACTGAAAATTAGTGTTTTAAGTTGAAAATCATGGTACTCGCCAGAGAGCTTTCAATCGAATTGCATGGTGATTGTTATTTCTTTGAGTTCTCGTTCTGTTACCTGAACGCCGCATCTCATTCTTCCAACAATTCTAATCAACAATTTAGTTGTACAACGAGTGACTCAAAAATCACCCACGCGATTGATATGTACGAAACATCCGTTCAAGCCAGTATTCCATGTGAAATACCGGTTTGTATCTCCAAACTCGGACACGTGGAAGTTCAAAGTCGGACAAGCGGACGTTCAAAATACGACATCCACAGAGGCTGCGCCAACAGTGGCCACTTTTGCATAATTATCATAAATTTTCTTTAGAACGATACTCTGGTTTCAAATAAGTATAATACAGCTTGAAATCATCAAAGTTGGAGATCAAAAAAACATATATTAAACAAATGTCTGCTAAATTTGAAATGATATTTAAAATGAAACAACGGGAAACAGCTTATCGTTGACATTTTTTGTATGATGGTTTCCGGCAAAATCATGTCAGCGATCAAA
>JWZT01001233.1:34332-47357 GCA_000827895.1 Thelohanellus kitauei | reverse complement strand
TTTGTGAAAGCTACTATGATCAATTGATTGTGTTTTGTAAGGCTATTAAGTCAAGGCTTAAGTTTTTTCAATATTTTGACTAAAAATTGCTTAAATATTGTGAAAGATTCGTATATAGTTGGTCAGAGAACATCATATTTGCATGGAGTGTAACAAATGTTCATATTTTTGCAGAATTTAGGTGTTATGATATGTGTTGCAACACAACAAATTTACATAATTTATCAACTGCGCCATTATGCTGAGATATAGCCAAAGTTCGGATATGAAAATATGTTATATGCCCTTTTATCACTTTGGTAGCCAATAGTTTACCATAACTTTTAAAAAAAATCAAATTATTGCCAAAGGTGTCAAAAGTGTTGCAACCTACACCGGTCTCCCCTACAAGAGGACTTCAAAACATTTCCTCTCTAGTTCCATACCACCACTTCAGCGGAATTCATATTATATAAAGATCCTATTTTGACCATAAATAACAAGTAAAATAGAAAGGTCGATGGTCCAATCGTATTATTCCTATTCTTTTGACAGCACACAAGTCCCAAGTGCCGATCATTCAAACATCTTGACAATTAGAATGATTAGAGTTCCAAATTGCTCAAATCATTCATCATTTCGTGGTCAGTAGATTAATCTTGAAACCAGCAGTCGTGTTCTAGGATCCCATGACACCTTCCGATTTGTTTAAACCAGATATGGAGACATCGATAAATGTGATGCAGTCATTGACGATGTATATGCCATGATTCGACTTTCGTAGATTTCTACATTCTTTCTCAAATAATCTGAACGGAAAAAATGTAGTGGGTCGGTTCCTAATAGAAAGCTGAGGAAATCAATCGTGGCATCATCAAAATATTATATGCATATATTAGACTGAGTTATCTCGTGAACCTCAAAAGTTTCAAATCAGATACACGTCCAACACGGTTATGCTATTGTCTAACGTAAACAAGTTTGTGAAAATCTTTCGTGACGTACAATACAAAAGAACATGGTTTAGAGTGTTTGGATAATCTTTATACATCAAGGCGATCTCATCCAGAGTAACGAAATGTGTTACACAACAACCATCGACTCAGATATTAAGTTTGGACTACCAAACAGTTAAATCCGTAGAAAAAACAACCTGAAAGAGAATATGATCAATATATAGTTTTTCAACCATTTCCTTGGATGTTTGTTACAAAAATGTTTCGGCAAACAGAAGGTAATCAAGGTTATTTGAACCCTGTGTCATAATTAGTCCGAAAAATTGACGAATCATAGAACATACAATTATGGTTTTACTATTTTGTGCTACTGGAGTAAGTTTACCAATGATAACAATAACCCATTAACAGTCATTTTCTGACACGCAATTTATATAATCACGTTTAAAGACCTATTTGCCAAAATGATTAAACCGTCACTACTCTGTAATAGCTCTTACATTGTAGATTTGAGTCGGCGTGATGAATCCAATTACCTCTCCCAGAAGGTGTTCCAAAATTAACAATGTAGTAATCAGGCAATTACCACAAAAGTCAGGCACCCGTCCTTGGATGTTTGATCACAATTCACTTGACAAAGAGGCTACACTTTATTTGATGTTTATGTGCCAGGCCCTAATCCGTATTAGGGTATGTGGCTTTAGGTTAGTATAATCCAAGGTGTGAATTAACCTAGCCGTTTTCTATCGATTCTGCAGTGATCATTTTAACAATTACGACTCGAGCGGTTTTCTAATTAAAACCAGACCTGAATCGATGAAATGTGAATTTGTGTGACCGGTAGTTTCAGAAGGTGGTTCCTTTACACCTAGTCGAAAAGCACCTCGCCAAAAGGCTGGTACCTTAAACTACTAATGCCGAACGAGTATGACATTACCCTCAAAGATCTTTACGGATACGAGAAGGACAACTCATTTCCAGGTATTTATCGAATAGGCCCATATTATTAAAATCTCCAAATCAAAATTGCCTAATAATCTTTATGTATTGTCTTGAGACAGTTAATGGGGCAATAGTCCTGTAAAAATTGCCACTGTTAGTAATTCTCATTCAATGTTTCATTTCTTGATGGTTTACCGCCAAGGTTATGTTGATCGAGTCACTATAGCTTTACTTGCTCTCGTTGAATCGCCCGTAAACCTTGCTAAGTATAATCGGTTACTCTATAATCTAAGATCAAAATGATCTCATATTGCGATTATGCGATCACGGACCATATTTTGATGACGTAGTTAACTTTTCTGAGCTGTAATGACATTTTTCATAAAATACTTCTCCGTGAACGCAGTAATCACTGCAATGACATCGCCTGTCTTCATAATTATATTTGGCTAGTATTTAAGATCTCTTTCATCTGAATTTTCACTGTTAAAACTCGTAGAAGGTGGTGATGATGTAGTTGCGGTTTAAAGCTGGAGATTATTTATTCGTCAATACGGTTTATCATGCTGTTAATATAATAATCTTTGTTGTTTTATCTGATGAATTTCATAAGCGCATCAAGAGGTAAATTTTTGAACCCTTAAACTTTGTTTTCTGAATCTTAAGCTGTTTTGATCGATTATACAAGGATTTATTCGTTTTATAATCATTAGTTTCCAACCTTGAACACACCAGTGAAAAGGATAACGCTGAAATTATGTGCAACCAGAAGATGCATATCGACCAAGAGCATGTCAATCTGAACGATACAGCAAAGTTTAACGAGAGCTATTCATTTATCGAGTCAAAGGTAATTGGTTTTTCATTTTTTTATTTTCCCACTTTTTAAGAGTGACTAATTTGTTTGTAACTTGATATCATCATCAATTTTCAATTAAGTTTATCATTTGAACCTTTTATCACAATTAAGATTTTCATTTCAGTAATTATCAGAACTAATTGGTTTAAAGTTTGGATTGGTTCATTTTCAATTATAATCGGTTAATTTTTGTACCATCATACTTCCGACGATACTCATGCCTCTCCCAATTATTTTATTGCTTCCTTATTTTGTACTCACATCTTTACCACTAGTCTTGAGACACCCTTGAATGCGGTTTGGGTTTCTCTGGGTTATTCTGCATAATAAATAAGCCTAGTTCAACTGATAAGTGTTGGTTGTGTTTTGGCGATGGGAAATCTTTTGTCAACCATTTCAAGTTAAATAGAGCAGTTGGCATTCAACTGCACACCCATGTGTGCCTCACAAAGTGACTTGGAGTTGAGATATTCCGATTTATACGATGAATTTTAAGACTGTTTTTTTGATTGTTTACAACGGTGTTTTTAACCCTCGAAACAACCCGCCTTCCCTCCATCCACCTCGGGTCTCAAAGTGACCAAGATCTCTTAACTGAAGTTTTCTCTTAAAATCCAAAAACACAAACTCGCACCGATGTTCATTTACTAACATTCTATGCTCTGTTCTTCTCACCGCAATCTCTATTCTACATGTCTAGAAAACGCCACCATACATGGGAACTTCGACCGCTTCTCCACTTTGACGAAAAGGGAGAAAATGTGGCTTCAGCCTCTTGGAATTGATCCCAATCTTCTACGTGTGTTTAGATGTTTCGATTAGCCTGTCTCTTGATTCAAATCTTCATTTTTCTGCGTTGTCATGACAATCTACGTTTTTATGTGGCAATACGTTCCTAGCATCGATGGTACATCGTTGCTTTTTACAGAAACAATATCTTATTCCCAACATCTGTTTCTCATATAGCCCCTCGCTTTCTTGCATCTTCTCGATAAAAGGAACAGAACAGCGACATCCAAACTCACAACTCTATGTGTTTCTGTCATCTCTATCAGTCAACTAAATTCATGTTTGATTTTTTCTGTCACTTGTCTAGCCCAGTCAAAATTTATTTTCAATAATCACTCGCCTTGCACTTGTCCCACTCTAGGTTTCCCTCGGATTCGGAGGCCAACTCCTGACGACTTTGATAACAGATATTGTATAAATGCAGTATAGGCCACCATTTTACTNGAAGTTATTTATATTTTAAAACTTTTGTGATTTTGTATTCATCATCCGAAAAAATTTTATTTTTGCTTATTGAGATTCTCCTCTTCCTGAGTTTTTTTAAGATAACATGCCATTTTTGTCAATTCTTGGACATGCCTCAATTAATGAATATGCCCGACTGGATTGGGAACAGTTAAGGCATCAGAAGCCCTGTATAACGCAAAATTTATGAATATAGGTCCGTATTTGTAATCTTGTCCGAATAGTCTCAGAACTGTTTGAGATAGGTATCCTGGTCAATTATTTGTCGCTGGTTTTACTTGAATAGTTTAGCAGAAGCATTAAGGTCTTGTGCTTATTCTGTTTTGTGGTCCTCAGGTATTTTACCAGATATTCAGGGATTCCTCAATCTTTATTTAATACATTTTGGTAATTGAATCTCGTTTTTATAAAACTAACTATTTTGTCGCTAGTTAACCAACCACACAATGCGGATCATTCTGCACGAGTGTTTACTTTTCAAAGATTTTTATGGCTTTTGTGGGATTACTATAATTGGGATGACAAAGAAATTTATGGCTTGAATTGTTAAATTAGCCTAGGGGTTTTTAACCTAAACTGGTTCTTATTCATTTTCAAACACGTCGTATTCGCAAGGTTGAGGTGCATATGCGTTATCCTATGGTTACTTGAAGTCCTACGTGCATATAACTTGGCTCTTTATCTATTGTTCGATTCATAGCTAGGTTCTTTGTAGACCGTCCCATAATTGTTCTATTATTGCTCATCATCGTGGCTTGTATAGTCGAAGCCAGTTGCATGGTTGTGCCCATGGTTTTCATAGTTTCTCGAACGACACATTGAGCAGTCTTTTCAACATCCTTGATCTTGGCCTGTTCAACAGATGTTAGGGTCAGACTCAGCAGTACACACATAAATAGAATGCCAATGACTCCGCCTATTGTCAAATACATTCCAAATCCCATCGAGATCTCCATTTCTGGGTTGGGGTAGAGTCTGTCAATACAGTAGGAGATGTACATGATATTTGAACCTGTGGTTATGAAAATCGCTGTATTAGAAGCGTCTTACAGCCAAGAATAAATACGGCAATTAAGTATTTGGTAGATTTTACACTGTACACACAGGAAAGAAAAAAGTTGACCATTGCTGATATGACCACCAGAATAAGTCCAAATGTGATCAAATAGCGAGAACAGTAGATGGCAGGAGAGTCGGTTGGATCTGTTGATGATTCGAAATACCTGCAGACACGAACCCATTTGTAAAAGTCAAGCTCCCTTCATCGAAAACTGAATTAAGATAATACTTACATTCTTCATCCAAAGTAAATAAATTGGGATCTAATATTATTCACAAAAAACCGATTGGCTGCGAGAAGAACACTAATTAACATTTACGACCTACTATCAAGTGCCAGGTTGACTAAATTAGTCAGAAAAACATCTGGTCCAATCCCTAGATCCAAATTAAAGGTGGCTAATTTAAAACTATGATTACCTTTTCGTAAGTAAGCGATTTTGGTTGAGCATAAACCGGATCTATTTCTGAAATTGAAACAACCCAGAAATAAACCACTCGTGTATTGAACTCCATGTGGATTTTTAAGAAAGATGGCGTTGATCCAGTTGTTTGATGCAAACCCTACAGCCAGTACGATAGCGAAGATGAAAGTAAAAAGAAAGTGAGTTAATGTCAAAACTCTGGCTTTTAACTGAATTTAATCACAATTATACTCCCATTGCTTAAAATCCAATCTCTTAAATGCTAATATTGGGGTGATTCATCTTTGATTCATTATCGGATTTAGATTATATGTCTATTTGCATACCAATCTCGTAAATATTGCCGAAAGTTACCACAGAAAAGCACACTCATAAACTTGTATATGGTCATCTCTTGACCTGAAACCCTAAAAGTACTTTCTTAGTTATGTATTTACCATTTTTATATTCCTGATAATTATCATCGTTCATGTTAATCCGATTCATATAGTTCCCCAGGCTCCGACTTTACAAAATTTCTCACCCGAAACCATTATCGCTTCCTGATCATTCAAGCCAAGCACTTTATAACCATATTGAAATTCTCACCAATAATCAGGCGGCCTCAGCTTGATGATTAATTTTTTTCTGCCAACCCTTATCTACCGTTTGAAATTTTGAATGGTCAAAAAATTTTATCATTTAGGTAGAAAAGGTCCAAAGGCGTTATCTCTCCCGATCCAAATTTCAGTCTTAAAACATTCATACCCACTTAGTTTGTTTCCATTAAGGGTTGCAATAACTAAAAAACCAGGCCTTTAATGCTTTATCAGTGTTTTTTTATTGCATAAAAGAATCAATCAACGCATTTTGAAAAATCTGCTCCATGGTTTACGACATTGTAAGGATTTGAAGGATTCCGCTGCTTTTGTAACTGTATCTGGGTTTTTATTTCAGGTTTAGTAGATATAAGCTATTTCGAGATATAACCATGTATTGTCTTTTTCGTTCCCAGTATTCAGTTCCATCGCTCGATTCTGACTTTCCAATTGTGTTCCATTAACATCCTCTGGTGATTGTGCAACGATTAGGTCCTACTAGAGTCAACAAAAGCACAAAAAAATCTCTCTATGAGTCGTGCAAATCAATTTTAAATGTCATTCGTATTTTCAGAGTTCCTCTTTGTTTAGATGGAACCGTAATTTTTCTAAAAATCTGGGACATTAAAAGAATTAGGGAATATATTAAAGATCCTACCTTCTTCGTTTATTTGGAAGCCTTTATGTATGTTTCATTCTTCAACCATGAACACCCTGGGCCAGATATTATGATCTGATTCTTATTAACAGCCTATGAGTTCACATTTAAAACATCAGTATTCTGGCAGCTTTTCTATCCACTCCGATTGTATTTATCTGATTTCTGGGTCCAGATATCTGGTAATTTTTACCAACGAGATCACTACTTCTGAGTGAATTGATATGTTAAGAAAAGCTGTTTGATTACCTTGTTTTTTGAATGCTTATGAAATAGAATAGCCATGATGTATCATAGTCAATGAATGCATCATATTCCCTGACTTGATTAAATCCGTTTTTTGAATTGTTTACACTCGTGTATTTATTTACTTATGGCCCAAAAAATTGGATCAAAACACCATAAAAAATAAGTGATCTTTTTTATTTTTTTACATTTGAAGATCATGTAAATGATGAGATAAAAAACCTAAAAACAGTATAATCGAGCATATATATATATATATCAACCAGCTCTCGTAGCCATCTAGGATCTGGTCCAAGAAATCTAGTGTTTCGGCTCGGTGCTATTTATTTACATTGTTGTTCCTAATTCTTTTTGAACGGAAAATATAAATATCGCTCTCTTTGCGCTCAGTTGTTAACACCTAAAGACAATCTTGATCAATTGAAGAAAACCAAAAATGTCTGGATCATCATGATTTACCTGTATGATCGGAACTATGAGACTTTGCAGTTGATTTTTTATCTGCGCTGAAAATTAGTTTTACAAATCATTCATTTTTCGGTTTTTCGATTTACCATTATGGCAAAAACAGTTGACACATTATAATTTCTTTTGCTTGTTTAAAAATCCACATTTGAATCTTTTTGAGTGTTGGAGCCATAGATTCAAAGGTTTCTGTTTAGATTGTCACTTTGATTATTTTAGCCGCATTCGAATGACAATCTGACAGCTTAGAAGCTAGTTAGTTCTGTTCCATTTGTTATCATGACGTTTCTTTGAGGTCATTTATTTCATGTTATCATTTTTTGTTATATTTTACTTAAAAACGTTGGTTGCATCTCACCTTCTGACTGCTGGAAGATACGTGGCTCAGAATCCGTAGAGAGATCATTTCTTAGAGGGCTCGAACTCGATATCACGATAATCAGACGTCTTGTGTCTTAGTTCATAGTTGGCGAATGTTTCCCGATATTCTAATAAATAAACCAATATTTAATGATAGAACATGCTTGAGATTTTGAATCAGGTTAACATTTCTATTCCTCAAAATTCCATTCATACGATTCTGGGTCTCATTCCATCTATACTTTGATCATGTTTTGCCTCTAGGTATTCATAATATCAATGACCGATATTTGTCGATAACAATCGATTTTAGTCAAACATGTATTGGAACCATTTTTATGATCGAATTTTGGTTGAAACATTTACGTCTTGCCTCCGGTACTTATTTTAGTTTTAAGGCATTGCTCCATTTTAATTAAACTCGTTAAAAAGACTCGAAGTTTCATGCATTCACAAGTAACCAGATGCCAATTTAGTTCATATTAGGCAGCGTTGTAATTCAAAATATATTGGCTGTTGAATCGATGGTATTCACGATTATCGATTGAACAAATTTCAGAGGCAGGACTTTGACTTTATATTGAGACATTTCTAGACAACAGTTAGATTCTGACGCCGTTCCTGTCATAATTATTAGTTAATGATCATTTAGATAAAAGAGTGTTTGCTATTGTCCTTCTCTTTATTCCTCAATCATTTAGTATCTACTCAGGCTTAAATACCGAACTTACTCATAGCTGACCATTTAATCTTACTGGAAGTTTAATCATTTGTGTCTGGGCTCACTTTAGATCAATGTTACTTTTGCCTTAGTGATATTCAATCAAAAATGATTCATGCTCTAACAAAAATTGATGTATGACCCAGATAAGTGTGTCCCATTTAACTCGGCACATAAACTTGGATTCATGCTATTGACTGGATTTTGAATGTAATTGTAGATCTCGAGCTTAAGAACACAAAAACTAATCAAAACACGAGTTTCTTCGATTTCATTGCTATTTTATGGTTTAACCTTACTGGTTGGCCATTTATATCAGCTAAAACTGATAAAAAATATTAAACAACGAATTTATACAATTACATCGATTTTTAAACATGTACGAAATGGTAAGTTTTGCTTGATTATTGACAATGTTTTTACGACAAATGGTATCGATCAAACTTCATTTTGATTTCATATTGTTTGAACGGATGTCGATATCTGGGGAAAAAGTTAACGAATGATGTTTTGGAGAATAAAACAATGATATTCAACTGCCATTTATTGATATAAATTCTTTTATTCTATTTACTTTCGGATCGATGATTTAACGTGTTAATATGGAATATTTCATCTCGATAGGCTTTGACGCAATCATTCTGGAACTCCTGTTGATAGTCCCTTTGATTCTTTGATCATCTTCCATACTTCTTATCTTTCATACAAGTTAATTTTTGGAAACAGCTAGAAACAATTAGTCTTGGGGGTTTTAGGACCGTGTGGTGGTATTTTGACACCCGAGTAATATTTGTTTGTGAAAGATTTCAATTGTTGTAACCAGTAAAGTAGGCCGTGATTATCAATTGATACCTTTTAGGTGATGTTTGGTAGAAATTCGTGATGCGTCATTGAATTCCTGGGTTAATATCGAAAATGAATTTTGTGCCTTTAAGAAATATAAACAATGATATCATATTCTTATATACTAGGCGTTTTCTGAAAATAGATAAATCAGTAGGGTCATTAATAAGATGAGAATGTCTGATGATGAATGAGTGCAAGTTATGGATTCTTGACTTGCTCGTTTACGATTCTTACAAACATCAGGCCATGTTTTTCTTTAATGGTTTATAAAAGGAAGAGTCGATAATAGAATTTTTTGAACCTTATTAACAGGGCACATTTTATCTCCATGGTTAAACCAGTTTTAGTTTAGATTCGATGTGTACAAATTCTTTCAAACGATCTAACTTATTTGATTCAAATGTCAAAAACTAATTTCCTTAATACGCAATATAAATTTAGCCACACCGATTACAGACATCAAAGTTTCAAAATTCACGAGTTCAAAATTATATATTTGATCAGACTGGGCAGTTTGTCAATCCCAATATTCCTCAATTAGAAGAGAGAAATCAAGGAAGCTATCATCAAGCAGCTGATGTTAGTCAAATTAATCTCACGAATCCAATTTACTTGAGCCAACAAGAACAACAAGGAATGTTCGATCAAAACAGCACACCACGAAACATGGGCCAATATTACTCATCAACACCACGAATGGTTCATCGAAATGTGCAGGTCCATACACCCCAAACTTTTCAAAGTAGCCAGGATGGGTATCAAACCTATTCCTCTTTATACAATCAATACGCTGAATATATTTTGGGATCATCACACGGAGATATAGATATGAGAATCGGACCCTATCATCACTCTCACGTTGGTCATTCAAACCCGCCACCACTCGTCCCGCGTTTACCACCACCAGTCACAAATTACTCGATGCGCGAATACACACAGAGACGAACAGATGACCGAGATGTATTGAGGCGTGAACAGCTTCCGAAACAATCACCACAATCGGCAGCACCAAACCCGACACATTGTGAAACTTCGAAACGAATAAGGTTGACTTACACCAAAAAACAACTTGAAGCTTTGGAAAGTGAATTTTCAATCAATCAGTTTGTTCAAAGACAAAAAAGAGCTGAGTTGGCAAACGAGTTGAAACTGACTGAAAAGCAAGTCAAAATTTGGTTTCAAAATCGGAGAATGAAATTGAAAAGGGAAAGACGTAAGATGTTGATGATTGAACCTGTTCCAATCAATATGTAACCTTCTTTCTCGTTGATTATTGCTTCCTATTTCGTTTCAAATTTTTAATTTTTTTCATTTACGTCAATGATGTGCAAAAAAATGTTTCAATACTTGAGTTTTTGTACGCTTACGCCATATAACGGCAAATGAAAATCGCATTAAGTCCAAGAAATAAACCATTGATAAATAAATTAAGTGCAATTTAGAATGCTCCTCTCTATATTCTATCTCAATTTTATTGGTTACAGCTGGGGACTTCGCAAACCGGTAGTTCCCAACCTTTTTATGACTCGGGCACACCAAAAATAATCTGAAATTTCCTCGAAATATTGGACCTTTTTATCTGTCTCCTCCAACAATAACAACGATCTTTAATCTGTTCATTTTTTTAAATTTTTCTGATATATATTTTGGAAACTACTGTCATAAACGATAGGCAATATACAAAAAAGGTCACAAACAAAGAACATGTCTGAATTATATGAAAGCTTATTTAATCACATGAATACTAACCGCAGCTGAAAATAAGTTCTTATGATGCATTTTTATGCCCAGGACGGCTACCTATTATGTTTCAAAATCTGAAGAAATATCAATTAAATGATAATCCATAACCACGTAGTCGGCCAATACTAAATAGATATCAACGTTTGTTTTTTATTGCTGAATCCCTTTCAAGTAGATCAGATGCAATCGTATGGGTAAGTATTGAATCCACGTAGATTAAAAACCGGCTGATTAATTGAGGTTACACATTCGAAATTCAACTCCTGTTAACAAAAATATGATCTTACGTCGATCGACCCGCTTTGTCCAACACATAGTTATGATCTGAATAAATCTGGAATACATTGAAAACCTCAACTAGGGTATCCCAAATCCAGTAATTTTTTTTATAAAGAATCATTTTTTAAATGTGATCATTGAAAATAAGTGATAAACGAGTGATGATTTAACCGGACCCCATGATTAAATTAAGATGTATCGAGTTCACAAATAAACCTCATAATAGGCCACTTTATAACCTGGTAAACTGTTTTTCAAGTTGTAAAAACCAATGAATATAAATTACATAGTGAAAAATATTGACTTTTACGTATATTTTCCGGTGTTTCCTAAAATAGAATGTCCTAAAATAGAATGCGCTTCAACGTAAACACTGATTAACATTTTTTTGGCAGATAAGAATAAACCTTTAGCAAACGACGCCATTCCATTATCTCAGATCAATCCTTAAGATTTGACTGAATAGTCCTCATTTTCAGTCTCGTATGTTACAAAATGAGACATTGATTTATATGAGATATGATAATGATGTTTAAGGCGCATACGTTATCAATGCCTAAGATCCATCTTGTAAGGGCCCTATACATGAAATCCCCCTCACTTGGAGGGAGTTTGCATGATAAACGCTGTGAATTTGGCCCCAATTCATGATAAAAATTAAAAAAAATCAAGTAACAATTGGTAACATTATGTTTGATCATGTATCATTTCCCATTTTCCGTCCACTATGAGGCCAGGTACTTCTATTTTTGGTTGATGTTTTACCCTTTATTTACTAAAAATGAATTGTGATCATAAATCGGTCAGACTCAAAATCTAGTATAAACGAAAACCACTCCAGATCCCATTTAAAATATGTTCAAAATATCATAAAATTTGTAATGTTTTACACATTACCCTAAATCATGGCTATGGCGGTCCATAATGAATGGCTTCTTCAATATTCAATAATCACAAATATATGTTTTATTTCGTAAAAAGGCCGTATTTTTATGACTCAAAAAAGCGATGCTGATGTCTGTGAACTTATTCTATAGTTAGTAATCATCGATTAACAGTTTTTTGATAAAATGGTAAATTTGGAGCTCGAGATGTTTGAGAAGGGGGTCAGTAATCTTAAATTTCGGGCTTTAGAATTGTCGCAATCATAAATCTGGGATAGTTTTGCAGGAAATAGTTCTTATTTCAGTTTTAGGATCACTTTATGGACTAACCAAGTTGATTTTTCGAGTACAATAGTTTTCATAATATAATTATGCCCACAATAGTTTGTTATTGACAACTAATGAGTGATGCCAGTATCTTCTTTTGTATTCTTGATTTGGCTACACTATTTTACTGGAAATACCGATCTCACCTTATTTTATCAACGATGAGAATTCAGATTATGACAAGTAGGTTATGGAATATTTATTTCTTCACAGAATCTTCGATTCCGCCCGAGCTTTGATAACTTTAGGGAACTTATGAATGATCATAGTCAATCTAGATCTTTGAAAATTTTGAATGATTAGCTTCAACAAGAGAAGAATATCAGTTATAAAAATTATATCCCTCATAAAACTTATATCAGTAATTGAACTTACCAAATTTACCAATTAAGTAAAAAACACCGATTGGTAATTTTTCACATTTACTGGAGTCAAGCATGCTGA
>JWZT01001233.1:6602-20999 GCA_000827895.1 Thelohanellus kitauei | reverse complement strand
CAAAAAACACAATCGCCAAATTAATTATCCTGTATGATATTTTTACCACCCTCATCTTGGCTAACGCATTCAATACGTTTATTAAAGTAAACTATCATTTGATATTAGCTCTTTAAAAAACAAAATTAGGTGAGATGACTTTAACGCTAACCCGGTAAATCCAAGATAACATCTGATTTTTATTATAAAAGGAAACACTGCTAGTGTCGTGCTAAAAACTTTTAAGCGGCCAATTCAACCTGATGATGAAGTTTCAATCATCTGAACATTATAGTTCAATAATGGCGCCCGAACATTGTAATATTATCAGACAATATAATTAAACAATTAAATAATGGACAATAACGTCCGGACATCACGATGTTATTTTTAATGTATTGTCTCATCTGAAATCTTTAAAAACACATCGAGCTACCATTTAACACCAGTGTATCTTAGTGAATTAGTAAGCTACTTTTAGTTTATCAGAAATAGCATCATCTTGTTTATTAAAAGCATAAGCGATCTCTGCTCCTCGCGGCACCTTACAAACTGTTTTGTACTTCAATTTATTCGAACACAATTTTTATGCCAGATAATTTAAACTATCATTAACACTTACTTTCAAAAATACCGACAACCGTAAACGAGTATCGATATTTGAACGTAGTTTGAGGTAGTGTAAATGGTCTTTTATTATGAGTGACGAATGACAATTAGAATTCAAAAAGTGTTTGAGAGTGAGAGGGTTAATTGGCTGACTTAAGGCCAAAGATGCAGTAATTTCTTATCCAAAAGTTGGTTTGATATGTTTGAAGGTACTAAATCGTTTCTGAACTTCTAAATTCGATCAAGGCTTTTCGCATCGAAGATCCAAATGTCAGACAGTAAAATTAGTTTTCTCTAATTTCTCCACAGATTTTTATGAACTAAACTCATTAAGCTCTGGGTTTTTCTCATCTCGATTACCAGTTCTCGCTCCATCAAACTGTAAAAATATGCATTTCCTCTTTATCATTTTGTTTTGAAAATGAAGCCCAAATGTCCATATATGTTTCAAATTTTTTGAATCTTACAACGAACCAAAAGAGAAACGACCGATTATTGACCTCTTTTCAAGATTTCCGAAGGTACCTCCAAATGAAGGGTTCCTTTTTGGGAAATTAAGGAATAAGGATAAATCTTTGAAAATTTCTCAAATTGTAATGACAATTTTGGTTCCATAAAGGAGGCGTTTCATATTTCTGTTTAAATGTTCTCTAATTTCTTATTTCTAGACCTATTATAAACAATAAACATACACAGACTTTTAACCTCAAGCGACCGCGGGACGTTGAAGTGACTTTAATGGTGAGAAATAGAATTTAAATAATCGACTCACATACTATATCGGATTTCAACACTATGGTTGTTCAAATCTTATTATTTCATTGAATATATTTCCATTAACACTCAACAATCAAACACTATCTTTATCTCGTGTAACTTTGTAATAGCTAAATTTCCAACCACCTTTCTTGAACGAAATAAATTAGCTAAATCGGAGGATGTGAATCTATCTTCACTTATATTAACTTTGGTTTCTAAGTCGATGCCTATTTCCCAAAAATATCATCGAAAAATTTTGATAGACAAATAATTCACGGATTAGCCGTACTTGTAGTGGATCATTTTTTTAAAGTGGAAATAAACACAGCTTGCAATTCCAAAACTATGTATCACATATATAGATCGAAAAAGCGAAGTCCCATGTGAGCCTATGTTCATATAATAACGCTTTGTTGTTACAGGCGATCTAAAATCCCAAACTGCATTCCTTTCCGAGATGAATCAGACCTGTGTTTCGTTCCCAAGGTATCAAAATCTTGCTTCCGATAAAGTTTTGTATTATGGCAGAATTTTGTTCCCAGACTCCTTTTCGAGACAATTTATCAGCTCTTCCATTACGTGAACATATATAAAGAGTTGGTAATGAGCTAACTCATTATCGCTTTGTTACATGTTAATAATAGGAAATAATTTTATTGCCTGTGCGTTTGTGTGTCAATTAATTTTCTAGGCCACTTGCAAACCAATTCAGAGATGGACATATTTACATACTTTTCTCCGAACATTACCGATTCTGTATTTTTTGAAGTACTTTTAGCGTAAACGTGCTATCCAAAAACCGGTCAAGTGATGCACATTATGAATTCACGAATATATAGAAAAGAACTAGTTTATGGTACTTAAATGGGACAATTTGAAAGACCGCGAATGATACAACAGAACGTTTTGATGGATTCCTCAAACTTTTCATATTTAGGAAAATGGTCCAAAAAAGATGTTCAAATAATTCACTCATCCGTCCGATTCGTGTACATGGATATGCTAACCAGAAATATTTGTTCGTTTTCACGATTTCCAGCTAAAATATAAAAGATGACAAAACGGTCATGTTTCTTCTATTTGACGCTCTACTAAAATGATATCTAACTCTTTAAATCAAGTGGAAATGATATAGCCTGGTCTGTTAACAAGGCCCGAAATATAATTAAATGAAAAAAATAGGCTAGGATCATCATTACATGATTGTTTGAACTCTTTTTACTTTCTCCCATCCAAATTACTTAAAATACAACTCTTCGGTCTTGAGTTCAAAGGAAGTTCAGCATTTAACATTAGAGTAATTCGAATCGATGTAATTTTATAGGAAATGCCCATGAACTGTGAGGGTTGATAGTTATAAACGGATAAGACATTCTCATTCGTGTAAATACGATGAAATAGATATCAGCGTCACATACATCCAAAAACAAACACACCCCGAGATCAACTAGGTTTCAAAAGAACCAACTTTGACATTTAGATTCATAAAAATCGAATATTATTTTGTTTTAAAATTCCATAAGTCACGTAACAGCACTATTCCACGTCCTTCAATCATTATGAGACCAGATATACCTTTAAAAATTGCATTATTTCCAGAATTTAGAACTGGACAGCAATGGGAACAAATTGTGAATCCAAACATTTTATATATATAGATATAGATAGATAGATAGATATATATATATATATATATATATACCTAACCCTGTACCTTTAATGCTATATGGCGGAAACCAGCGAGAAGCTCGATAATTGAACTTCTGATTGGGTATNTATAATATTGTTCCCTTCTCGAAATATATTTTTAAAATTTATTTGATTTAAAAAAATGGGAAATTTGGAACGGGAAATGGTGTGACATGGTAATCCATTAATACCAGCATTCATCGACAGTTTTCATGTCACAAAATATTTTTCAATTGTTAAAAATCCGGGATAGGAAAGTAGCCTTAACCTCGCTCCTTCTCTCTAGAAAAATGCCCATGCTTAATAAGAAAATCGATACTTATAGCGTTGATCGGTCAATTTTCATAAATGTGCGATCAATTTTCCCATCTGAAGAGCGGCCGAAATTTTACATCAATTTATAAGATTTTTTAAAGGGTTGTAAACATTTAAAAAATAAACTAAATAAATCAGTTTCATACGTACTGCTTGGATGCATTCTGGTAGATATCACTACATTTTTCTTTAAAAGGGTATACAATCAGATGAAGTATCACAAATTGATCCCCTTGAAATTGATTCGAAAGAATTCTTCCTAATTTCTTGAATTCTTCCTAATTTCTTGAATTCTCCTGCCTTACAACCAATATCCAGTTCGAAGATAGATTTTAAATAGGGGTGAGAAATGGGCTGTATGGTCCCAAAAATACAGGGGAATGGCCAAAGGCGGTAATGGTATTGCCAACTATATCGGTTTTGTGGAATGTTACATTATCCATCACAAAAGAGGCATATCTACCAGAACGTATCCAAGGAGTACCTATTAAAACTTATCTACTTCGTTTATATTTTTAATTTTTAGAACCATTTAAAAAATTCTGTAAATTGCTGTAAAATTTCGGCCTCTGCATCAAATAGAAAAATTGGTTGCACTATTGTCAAAATTAGCTGATCAACGCTATATCCGTATTAACCGGTTTTTCGGTCCAAATTGGCGTTTTTCTTGTCCAATTTGGTACGGCGATTTTATTTGCGACGGTTCTTGTTAGAATTTGGTTTTTGTTTTAGTCTAATTTAGTTTTTGCCCACTTAAATTTGGTTTTTCTTCCACCAAATTAGACTGGAAACCGCCAAAAAAAACATCCGCATCGATTCGAACTTGACAAACGCTAATTTGGATCGAAAACCCTGCATATACATCATTCTCCATTCAGAATTTCTGGTTTTAAATAAAATTAATTCCAAAATTCCAAAATGGCTCATGTCACAATTTTCTTACGGTAAACGCGTTGCTTCACCAATCTAAGGAACACACTCGTTTTCTAATATTTGGGTAAAAGCTTCTGAGATGGCTGACAAGAGTAGTTGTTAAAAAATATTGACACTAAACTTTAGGATACATCTCCACTTCGAGAAGAGCATATCTGCCGAGTTAACCTGTGCGGGAAAATGTTGGTTTTCATCACTTGAAAGACATCCCTATGTTCTGCAATTTCATAGGCATCAAACCCAGTTATTTCATCCTTATTCATTCCAATTAAATTCGATAGGGTGTTGTTTCTAAATTTTTAAAGTTCAAATTCAGTTTAATTCAAAAAAATCCGAAATTTGGAACAGACAACAGCGTATTTTATATAATATAATTTTAGTGGATACTCAGAATCAGGTACATTTGAAATGATTAAAAAGTAAATGTACATGTCGTAAAATCACCGAAAAAACGACATGGTATTTGTTCATAAATCATTTGCATTAACAGGCTCAAATATTGTCTAAGAGAACTATTCGTTATCTTGACGCCAAACCAATTTGGATTTTTTTTCGGCGCTGCTTGCCAATGATCACAAAACTCGATTGCGTCAACTGCTACCGATTTTTGCATTTTAGACGTCTCTAGATTTCACAATATAAACGGATGAATACACCTAATCACAACTCTTCAAAACTCGACTTAAATTACTTATTTTTTGAGTTCAACTAATTCACAAAAGCACGAACGAATTTCTTTGTTAAACAATGTTTTCAAATGTTGCCAGAGAGCGATTTGTGGGAAAATCCGTTCTGGTGACTCGAGAGGTAATAAGATACGCCATCAAATTTCTGATAGTGATCACTCCACTATCTTCATTGAAATTCTTTACATTAGAGTGGCCTCCAACATAAACCCTCTTTCAAATCTTGAGATCCTTTTTCTCGGCATTCTCTAAACTTTAAAAAGTGGACATAGAGCACAATTAAACAGTACAAGGAGAAAATATTCACATCTGACATCGCACTAAAATTCAACGTCTTGGTGTTGTAAAAGATAATTTGGATAATTTCTCTGAGAACCGGCCATCGGTTGGATCAATTTATCTAAAACATTACTACTTTGATTCTATTTAGTCCTGTTTTCATATTACTAGAACCTCATGATGTTAATTACCAATCGCTTCTCTCGGTAGTCTTCGTCAAAGCATGCCAGTCGGTTGTTTTAGATTTGATAAGTAAACACGAAACCGAAGAATATGGTAACCACGTTCATCCGAGTTTGAAAACTGATTCGGGACTATCCATAGGATAAATATAAAAGTATGTGTCTAAAAAAGTTTTAAAGGAGCCCCGTTTCCTTAAGTTACATAAAAATTACTCTCTAAATTGAGGTAATTTATGTTCTATTGTTTTAAAAACATTCCCTTATTCTATCGGCCATTTTAGTGTTTAGCAATTTCTTGCGATGTTACGTGAAAATAGCAGTGCTATGCGGGGATGTTTCTATTTTTGTTAATTAGAAACGAATTATTATTTATTGATTTGATCTATTTCCATAATAAACTACATTAGTTTTTTATCAAGAAAGGAATCATAATTGTTCAAGTATATCCATATTTACTAGATTGTGAAAATATCCCATAAAAACTATATGATCTTTCGTTTCCGTTTAATATCATGACTACACAATTACCACGTTCCCTTTTGATTTAATGTTAAAGTTTCGGTTAAACCTTCATCTGGTTCCATTTGTCTGTTTAAAGGTTCGTCTTCCCAAACAAAGGAATCCAACTAGGGAACCATGGCCTAAAAACATTACTTATTCAATTTAGCGTTTTCATGAATTAGTACCCGTATTAGGCCAAAGTTTTCAGTTTCAGTACGGGCCATGAATTCAGACTACCTCTGATTATAAGACTAAATCAAATTCGAACCAGTTAAATTCCTGTCAATAAAATATTTGTATCGCTAACGACTAAACCCGACCCATGGTTTCCGCTCCCAAACATCGTGTTTAACACTTTGAGTCCCGGCTACACTCTAACAAAAACCAACCTATTCGTATGGTTTAATTTTGCAGTACTCAAATGAATATGAAGAAAACCCACACAAACCTGTTTATTTTTTAATCTCAATCATTGGAGTCGAAAGAATTCCAGCTTTAAAACTGAAATTTATCCCACATACTCCGCTTATTTACCTCAAAAATTAAAAATTTGAATCAAAGATTGCAACAAGGGGCCCTATTATGTGAGGGAAATGATTTCAATCCAGAGGTTCATGGACACGTGTCACTGACGTTGGGCTTTAACAATTTTGAGGTGGTCATCGGTCCAAATAAGAAATATCTTTAGTCGGACGTCGAGTTGGAAACTGTAGTGTGTATTATCAACATTTGAGCTGGCCTAGAGTGACCATTTATCGTTTTTCCTCGTGTATTACTCTCCCATATATTTAACATAAGGTTCCAAGGCCATCGAAATTATAGAGACCGTTTTTGGATCCTAAATGATGTAGTTGGGGGCTTGTAATTTTTACTCTGAGCTGGGTTTGGACCGGTCATATGTTGCGATATTTGGTATTAGTATTGCAGTAATCCATAAATATTGACATACGATGTGAAGATTTGATGTTTTTTTGCAAACTAATTGTTAATAACCATTAAATCAATAATCACGATCTTTTGAATAATCTCTTTAATTTTCGCCACATGGATAGCAGTTTGACCCCTTTTTAGAATAGAACCGAATAATGCGATGGTAGAAAGCCTGGCAGAAGAATATATACAGGAACGTGAACACGAATTCATTTACAACCAGAATCTGAGGTGAGCCATCAAGTAATATAGTATTTTTCTGACCACATGGAACGTGGCCTCGAACCTTAATCCTGATGAACTGAATCTGGCGCTAGTCAAATCGATACAAGAGATGCCTGATATCATTGTCATAGGGTTGTGAGTAATTTAACATAGACTCCAAGAGGTGGAAATGAGTATGCAATCCATCATGGCTGGAGAAAACGTCGACCGCCGTGTTCTTGAAGCACAAGTATATTCCAGTATTCCAAAAAGTAGCGAATACTTTCTGGTGATCCTTTATTTATCGCAGCTCTATTCCCAACATTTAGGAGGAATTTCGTTGGTATTATTTGCCAAAATATCTTTCAAAATACAAATAATAAACGTGACCTCTGGAATCGTTGCTCTTGGTCCTTTTGCAGCTGTTTTCACAACTCTTATTTAGGCTAATAAAGGGGCTGTTTGTGTCAGTTTATTGCTACGAAAAAGTTCGCTCTGTATAGTATGTTCCCACCTACCAGCCCATCAAAAGAACGTGGCGGCCAGAAACGATGTCCGGGTTACTTAATGTATAGGCCTTTGAGACAATCCTAAACAAAATGACTCTGAATCACAATAAATCAGGTTCACTGAGCATCATGGACCACGAGTAATTATTCCTTTAAACAGCTACACGTATTGGTTGGGAGACTTGAATTATCGTATCGAGTTCACGGATTTTCCCAGCGCCCTTTTGAAATATTCTGTTGAAGACCTCGGAAAGTTGGGAGATCTTGACCAGGTATATTTTACAGTTATTTAGCTGAACATGTCCCGTAAAAATGCTCAAGCGTTTCAGGGGTTCGACGAGGCACCAATCAGCTTTAGACCAACCTATAAGTTAACAAAATTGGAAGGTTTTATTGAATACAAGTAAAACGTGTTTGATTCGAGTAAAGCGAGGCTTCCAGCTTGGTGCGATCGAATATTGTTTAGATCGAAAATTCCCAAACATATAGAATCTATTGAATACAAAAGTGTAGAAATACCCACTTCAAGCGATCACTATCCCGTGATCGGAAAATTCAACAACAAAATTCCCTTATATAACTTGAATGCTTATGAAGATCTCCTGACCAAAGCTTATGAATTTGCAGAAAATAAAATGAAAATCTTACAACCCAAAATCTCAGTTCCGCTTCAGTTTTTGGACTTTGGAACTATTCAAATGTTTGAAAAAAAAGTCAAAAATCTAACAATTGTCAACACCGGATTAGTTGACGTTGAAATCAGTATCCGGTACCAGTCTGACATCGATCCTGACTCAATATGGATTTTTTTCGATCAGAATCCGATCACTCTTGCCCCTGGTAAATCCACAGATAGTATGCCATCTGTTATCATAGTCATTTTCGATGCTTATATCGACGAAAAGACAAATACTCTCTTGCCACCAATAGACCGATCGATTGAACTCATTGTGATACTACAGATCAAGGAAGGAAGAGTTTATTTTGTAATTTTTATCCTTATCAGATCACGTTTGAAGCACAGTATCAAAGAGGAGCTTTCGGATATCCTCTTGAACTGCTTGTCAAAACCAATGCACCACTTAAATCTGAAAGTTTCGTATTAATTTTTTGATATCAGGCGGTGAGAAAAGAAGTCAATCTTCATACCCCACTCCAATTGTTGAGCCTGACCAATTATATAGCTTCTAACTTACAATTCGCAAAGGTAACCAGTCTGTTAACCCCACTCTATAATTTTATCAAACATCTTATTTTCTCTTTTAATTCACTTAAGCCAGATAATAATTTTACATATTCTTTTGTCACATTCACAAAAAAATCCCATCATACAATCACATGAACTCAGTTCTGTTTTTTACCCCTCATAACGTATATGCAAATGATATTTTCATAAATTCACCAGAATTTTTCGAATCAGATGACAAGCCAAAATTATTGCAGTTTTAACTCGCCCTAGTATAATTTTTAAAATAACTTTGTACTGTTTAATAGTCAAAAGATAAATAAATGGGTTCCTCGAAATCATGTATTAAAATAATCTAAACAACGTAAAGGAGGAACGTGTGGTTTTAATCCAATAATTATTAGATTTTTGTGTGAAATTTGTGCAGCGGTTGTTAAAACTGACCGAATCACGGACCACGTTGTTTTCTCCACGACATATTTCTTTATTTAAACTAATTATTTACTCAACTCTGAATCTGATAGACACAAAACCCAGTTACTAAATAAGCAAGACGAATCAATCATCGTTTTTCCAACTTTGAAATATGTCTAAATATTGAATTTCGAGTTTCATATACATAAATCATTGGTGGGATTTCTATTGCGTCACTGAGATCTCTATCGCTGACAAAATATCTGATCTTTGATGCTTTTCTCCTTCATCTAGGGTTAAGCCATATTTGTAATTTTGTCCACTCGTCCCTTATCATGTAGATAGAAGTGGATTCATCCGACAAAAGATCTTACACTGTATTCATGAGTTGTCAATCAAATCGTTTTTACAGATAGTAGCATGACAGTTTTGGTAAAATCCTTCTTTGGGACTATGTTTAAGTGGTAATTTTATCGTTTTCACCTTCTTTTGTTCAATATTTCGAATTAGAACTGATAATATTAAATGAACTATTCTGTGTTCTTTTGTGTGTAGCAATCTGGGATCTTGACTGAGTTCGATCATACTTTATCCTTTTTTCATGATTTTTAATATTAGGATCATTTATTTCGAAAATGTGAATACAATGAAGAGGTTCAAAGGATCATGGATATGTTGGATTCTTGCTCTTATTTCAGCATACATGGTATTATTGAAATGATTCAGATGTGTCGGTTGAAAGTGCTTGTAACGCGCTGATGTTTTACTTTCAATGCCTCCCAAAGAAGATAATTGCCAAAAACACGATTCATAACCCCGAAAAATTCTTCGAAAAGGTAAGTCCGGGTTAGATTAAGCCTTACGAATCGATGATTCACCCATTCGATTATGTTCTAGAGCACATGATATTCTTCATCAAAAAACTCTACACTTCAAAGAATAAATATCTTCCCAGCATGGCAAATCTTTGTAAGATAACATGGTTATAGGTAAAACTATTGAACCATTGATATTCTCCGATGATTCCGATGAAATATTCCCAAAATGGAAAAAGAAGCCACTCGGAACAAGACTTACGCACCTTTTTTCAGTTTGTAAAGCCACAAATTAACACCAATAGCATTTTTGTTTTTAAATTACCATTTATGTTATTATTAATATCACATGTAATTTATGAGGGTGCCAATATTTCGACCAATCTTAATTCGGGATAAAAAAGCAATCAGACATGCTCTGAAGCCCAAAACTATTTTGTTTAACCATTTCGACAATTCTGAGTTTCAAGCCTCGCCTTACCCCAGCGTTGACCTTCAATGTTCTTTGTAGCTGTTTTAAACTTATATTCGCTACTTTTCAAGACAACCACGTGATATATTTTTCCTATCACATTTCGTTTTCATCGATGATTGCGCGCAGTTCCACATTCACCCATAAAATTCCATCTGAATGGTCCTTAATGGAATTTTTTGATCAGAATCTCATCTTTTGAATGTAGACAGCGCGGTTGATTGGTACCTGACCCCTCAATTTTAATCTAACCTAAATTCAAAAATTTTTTTAAATAACGGCGTCCCATTTTTAAACCGTCCATGGCTCAACTAAGATGTTTTCCTGTGAATTTTTAATCATTATCCTTCGTTCCATAGTTTCAACAATACTTTGAGTCATTAAAAATGTCATCAACCAGGGTCGATGTCGTCGCTAGTCGAGTATTACCGGGGGCGCGTGTTAATTCATTCCTACATGGACGTATTTTCTTATATATGTAAATTTTTCAACTGGGAAATCGTATTATATTCTTCAAGACTCACATTGGCTTTATGAGGATATCAAGGAATTTAGGATTCGAAATCATTTATTGATTCAATTGACCCCCTCAATCACTACCAGCAAGCAATCAAGACCTCCTAGCCCTACGCCCCATACCTTCTGAGGGTTTTTCTAGGTTAAACTCGTCTATTCAACTTTAATCTTTCTGAAGCCAAGCTAGCCGAGAAACCTCACCGACTAAGTCAAATAATCAAAACCTCCCAACCATTTTAATGGATCCTAATCCGAAGACTTCAAAACGCTTTCTAAAAAATGCGTTTAACGGTCATGTCCGAAAACTGGACTTGTTTGCTTCTCACTAGTTCCTAACATCGGATACGTTGCAAACTTAACTAAACTTTCTAATTCTGCTCGTTTGGCTATTCTCAAACATTAAACGTTTACACGGTAAGTATTATCATTTACAATCTTGTAGTTTTGCATCTCCATTCCAAGGATATTCAAGGCTGAGGAAAGGCGTCTTTGAAAGTCTGAGGTTCAAATATTGTTGAGAGTACATTTCTTCCCTATTAGTTTTATCATTTCAACCCCAAATCAATTATGTTGACCCTGAATTTGAAACCTGGGTGCTGATGGTTATCGCATGGTTCAAAATAGACCAGCTATATCTAAGTGACCCCATGAATATAGATGTCACCATTTGATCTTTCTTTCTTCTAATCCGATCAAATGACTGTCACAATATGTAATAATGGTCCTATTCTTCATGAACGTTGATTTCTTGGGATTAGGAACCAATTCTAATTCTCTAAGAGAACACTAGAATCAATTCATCAAATATATATAGATATTCCTTGGGTGTTGTCATTTATTATGGATACTTCTGTCTCTCAAAAAAACCGAACCAACCTAGATATTCAATAATCGAATATACTCTCATAATTTCTATCCTCTAATCTTCTTTCGGCAAGTCTTTGCTCTCAAGTAAACTTTTTCCACTGTAAATTAGGTCTGTTTGAGATCTATTCAAACTCCTGCCAAACCTTTGAATACCCGATCTGCTAATATTAAGCATAAGGAATGGGTACAGGATGGAATAGTAGCTAGTCATTTTATCATTCACAAAACTGCACCTGTGTAAAGGATGGTTAATAGACGAATCCCTACTCTCTAGAAGGGGAGATTCTATTTCATGAATTACCTAACTTTTTGTCAAATATCATCTTTTGGAGTTCCTTTATAAGAATTGGAACACTCCATAGTTGATATACAAAGAGGTTTGTTTAGAGCATGACAAAACTACGAAACGAGGCCATACAATAGATTGCATATGCTCGAAGTTGTTAATCGAACTTTAATCTTTGCCTCATTACAATTACACGATATGATTTAAATAGCTCATGCTCTTCGCTTGTAAAAATTTAAATTTCTACTTTTCATGTCCATTCACCTGATTGGGACTAAATGATCTGACTCCCTAAAGCTAGCTACATTTCCATTTTTGTCAAATGAATCGGTATGAACTCTTTTAAATTTTACATCGTGTCTTTCGAGCTGCATCATTCATTGATTGCACTCCTAAGATTTGATGGCATATTCTCTGCAATGATTGACCGATAGATCGAAGAAAGTCCTAATTTTTTCAACTTATCTTGGGCTGTAAGGAATTAAATTAGTCACTTTCGTCACCGCTGGTCTCACCAGTCTTCTAGTGGCTAGTGGTTCGGTAGAACCATCCGTAAATTCTCAAGAGAACAGGCACTCATACCAGGTGTCCTGGTCTGATGTTTAGAGCTCCCTTAAAACGCACCTGCACGGTCTCTTCAACCTGTATCTTTGAAGCTTATCATTACTTCCTACTTCTCCTATCAATTGGCTACCGGACTTGATTGATCGATTTATTAAATTTTGGACGCTTTATCCATAGTCTTCATTAATTTCAATCCAGAAAACATATCCGATGGTTGATATCAACTTTTTCCTTCTTTTTGTGACCTAAAAATACAACAATCGTCTTACGGGTCACATTTAGCCATCTAGAATTCGCGTCCCATCAACCCACAATCGAGTATTCACATTAGAAGTTTTGTATTCATTTAGCCTGTAATCTTCTCTAATTTAATGGAGCACCAACAGTCCCAATATCGGAATTTAAAGAATTGAAAAGCCAGGGATTCCCTAGTCGCCGTATCGAAGAGCTTGACTCCTTCTTAACAGCTATTGTTGTCTGGCAGCATTTAACAGGCATTAAGCTGTAGGTGTCTTTATCTAGCGACAGTGTTAATAATTTGTTTGGTTCAGCACCACATCTAGAATGTTCCAAAGATATCCTGAGAATTTGATGTCAGTCAATTATTTTAGCTCTCGTGTGGAGATCTGATCTATCTGCCTTTTCTGGCGCCTATATTGTTATTAATGGCTGTGTGAACCTGAAGTCTCGTAGATCTTGGTGTAGGTTTGCGACTGCCTCTCAACACCACCAATATATTTAATGTATAGGGACTGAGCCAATGGACAGGGGTGCCCGAGTCAATACCAGGAAAACGATGAATGTCTAGTGGGCAGCAGTTTATTTAATAAACCTTTCAAATAGTCCACGCAAATGAGCGGAATGAGGTCACATTCTGGTAAGCGGTTAAGGTTTTGCGAAGTGTTAGTATGCGACTCCGATCTCCGCTGATAAAAACGGTTCTATTCGGCTTAGGATGCCTTATTTTTGGAGTGCACGCTTCCTTGTTCATTACCATTTATGCTCGTATGGCAGCAATTCGATTCACGAGTTGGGTAAAATAGACTAGTGTCAGTTAACACCCACCGTTCTTAATTGTTTAGAATTTATCTTAATCTATAAGCAATGCCTTTATAGGTAAGCCAGAGGTGATCCTCAGAGGCGTTTGTTGCTGCCTGATGATTTAGTTCTTTTGATTCTGTCAAAATCAGATACATTTAATTTTCGAGATATCTGGTTAAATCTATTGGTTGCCCAAATCCCAATTCTTTATGAGAAGCTGGGCTTAGAGGGTGACTTACAGGCCAATAACCGTTTCAGTACTGCTCCCACGGTGGTTTATTTTTTACTCCGGTCTAAAAAACTCGCTTTAGTAGTGTAACGTTTACAATACTAATCTAGGCTAGTCTCCGCATGTCACATTCCTCCCCCCTGAAAAACTTGGCATATATGTCATGATGGAATTCATATTTTCACGGTTCAACGCTAATGGTCTTTTCTCTGTGGGTGGCTTATGATATTTTTCATCAATAACGTGTGCTTTCAATCGGTCGTGGTGTACTGGGAACCGTTTCCCCTTGTTGTCTTCCACGAGGTACGTCCCAGGTATCTGTTCGTGAATAACCTTCATGGGTTGCGAGTATCGTGGTTCGAATGCCGAAGGGTTTTGTTTACGTATTCGAATCCAACTCCCTGGCTCAAACTTCACGTGATTTTCATTTAA
>JWZT01001221.1:0-11233 GCA_000827895.1 Thelohanellus kitauei | reverse complement strand
GTGATTTATGGTTTGGTTTTTCCTAAATTTCAAATTGGTTTTGAGTCAACTGATGTGAATCACCACTGTTGATGTTTTTTCTTCAACACGATTGGCTAAAATAATTGCTGTAAGATACATCATCAGAAACTAAATCTATTTAGGGTAAGTCCATACTCAATATACCAGGTTTTAAACACTCAATGGTACTTTCGTTTTAGAATTCAAAACCGTCGAGTACTTATGCATATTGCTGATCTAAAATCAGATTGATTACAGGTTAGGTTACAGCTGCTGTAGATATAATAATTGATTTCTGATGAAATCCTCATCCAAATATATTGCAAAATATTTGCATATATTTGACATACCTTCACAGCATACACAAACAAGAGAAAACACAACCTGAAAGAATCAATGGTTTACTCAACTAAAAAAAACAAGATAAAATTCCGATCACAAATGAAATTGAATGTAATTAGTTTAAAATTCTATAATCTAATTGATGCACATGTACAATTACTGTCTGCCTCATATCCATATCGCATTGAGAGCACCAGCGGACGATTCATCAATATACTCCGCTTGCCGTCTATCTATGAACATCTTGTAACATTTTAAACCTTTTAAATATATGTCATTCAATCATAATTTTCTTCGTTCAAATCCATTTAACAAATGCATAAAAATGCAATTAAATAGTCAGATATTTTGAAGAAAACAACAGGTCACTCTTATAACCCCATTATTGTATATCTTTAATACTATTGATTATTTTTAGGTTTGGTTTAAATACCTAGGATTCAGATTGATTTTACTGATTATCATCTTAAACAACTAAAGACCTTTATATCGATTTCGTTAGAAAATTTTTCTGTGATACTAAATTAAATTACTGTAAATACTGCTTAAAATTTACCTGTTCTTTGAAATAAGTAAAGCCTGCGTGTTAGGGAACTAAATTTTCATGTCCTTCTAATCGAAAACTCATTTGAAAATATTCAGCCTTGTATCATATAGATTAAATATTTACGACACAGCTTATCGCGCAAAACGGTGTCCCATTTAAAATCTACTAAAATCTTCGGCTCCAAAGAATCTCTTGGGTTTAATGTCTCCTCTTAAGTATTATCCCAAAAAACATCTTTAGACCATTTTACTTGAATTTTTCGCGAATTAATTGAGCATTACTTAAAGAAACTTTAATTTTAATGTCTAAAATTAGCAATAATATTTGAATAGTCAAACAAACTTCTTCCTATAACTATCTTGCCAAAATTATACAGGATATACCGTCTCTTTTTAACTTGTTGTGATAAAAAATCTTGTTTCAGAAATCGATTTTTTGATACCATGTTTAGGATGTGCCACAAATTTGATCATCTTTTTGAGAGATCGTACTGCGATTAGGTTTGCTTATTCAATACCACATTCGACTGAACCTACTCTCTTTCGAGAATTTGATTGTCACGAATCATCTCTTCAAGAATGTTATCGAATGATTAAGCGTCCATACATCCAAAAATCTATGATACTATATGCCTGAAAATTGAAGTTTCTATTTTTACACAGTGGTAGAAATCTGAGTACTCAATGAGTCAAAAATATTTCCTTTAAAAAGAGTTAAAATTAATCACACCATACGCTTATGAAGTGTTTAACTCGCGTTTATCCAAAATAATCACCCACGCCATAATTTTGCTGTTTAAGTGGTCTTTCGACTATTCCTCATTAGTGCTCTCTTTTTATCCATATTACTCTAAGCCATTTTCTAAAAAGCGCATCTATTTATGTGGATGTTAATTTAAGCAATGAATGAAAATCAAGATCTGTGTAAACACCCAGAAATATTCCTTTTTAGTTTTTGGTTAACAAGAGAAAGCGGAATCGAAATATCTGTTTTAGATTATCTCTTCCCAGAAAATTGATCAAACATATTCCGTGGGTAGATTTCCCCTTTTATTTCAGTATTCAAAAGAACGTTTGCCCTGTAAAAGGAGGCCGTATTAAGCATATAAGAAAATAGTATTCTCGTTTTCTTAAGGATATAAAATCATTAGGTCGATAAGTGAGAGCTAGTGGCGAAATTAACCATACCTACATATCGCTCGGTGCCAAGGTCATTATTTTTTTCTGAATTTAAGGGTTATTGCTTCATGTTCCTGTATAATTTATATGTTATTCAAGTTAAAAAAAGACCATCACCTTTCTTTGTAATTTCTACACTTTATTTTATGATATTTCTAAAGGGTGCATTTGTTCGCCTGAAAGGAACTTATAAAAATTAAAATTATTCTAAAGTTATTCTTATATTGTGTTTAGTATGGAAAAGTTAATCGGCAATCAGAAGTGTGTGAATGTTTTGTGATGGCATAATCACTTACCTCCCCATACTCTAATGGAATATATTGGTCATTAACGTCGTGGATTGTTTAATAAGTCCCAGAAAAAGACGTTTTATGTTAGTTTTTCCTTTTTGGTATCGTCTGACATTTACGTGAGCATTGAAAATGTTGTGGACGTATGAAGATTGAATATGAAGTCTATATTTTGACTGAATCTTTACTGCAACATCTCGAACATTTTCTCAATACTGCCAAAATATTCACAATTGTCAGTTAATGAACGATGATGCCCCCAAAATTAAAACGATCGCTTCTTCGGATAAAAGTTTTCATTAAGCTTTCTAATTTTCACTCATTTAGTAGTACAATTCTCTAGGCTTGTTAAATTTGTTATTCTGTGTTTGATTGCATTGAATTAACTGTTGTTTTCGACATCGAGCATAGGAATCTAATAAAGTCATTAATTGTTAGTTAAATAGTACTTTACTTATAGATGATCCCTATTTTATCGATGTTTGTCGATATGTTAGAAGAAATTTATAAGAACCTTTGTTGATATTTTTCTCAAATTTTTACCTTCGGAATCTTAAAGTTATCATAGAATCATCTACTACTCAATCAACAGTTGAATGATAGGGAACTCTTGTATACTTTGTGTTTCGCTCACTGTACTCAGATTAAAACCTACTTAAAATGACCTCCGAGCAACTATCAAATAGATGTTTTCGGGCTAACCAATGACCGAAGTTTTCTTACAGAATATTAATCGGTAAAGCAGCTCTAATATGCTCTTGAGGGGTCAACGTGTACGAGAATCCAGGGTTTAGTCGAACAATCCCATAATTAATCTGCGATATGAGTAGTTAATTTTGCTAAAAAGGCGCATCACTGGAAACTAAACCAATATCTTTTTATAATCGAATTCTGGCTTATCTTATAATTCTTCTTTCACCCAATGTCCTAAATGGAAAATATTCGGTCATGGCACCTATTTTGGTTATATAACGACTCGATTTCAGTATAATAGGCAATCATTATCTATAGATAACTTATCCCGAATAGAATTTGTCATCGGAGATTTTAGTTAAATTTTGAAGGCTTCACTACTATTATATCAAAGAAGTATAGATATAGCAGGATCTCTCTGAATTACTCTCTTAATTATTCAAGGATTCCAGAAGTTCGTTTGTAATTAAGATTCTGAACCAAACACATCTCATTACAGTAATTGTCCATTTACTTTACGTCGAATCGAACGTCTGATCCAGTTGTAAAACGACTATCAACATCAGCATTTTCATGTTGTTGCATATTGTCATAGTTGATAATTGCGTTGTAAAGTGAAAGAACGTGAATCTAACGATTTAACCCATTAGCCGCATTAAAAAAATTGTTTTCTTCTTCTGAACAGTTTTGATCAAAATATTGTGATCCACTATTGTTATAAATTTACGTTAAATATGAATTTATAAAATTTATCAACCCCTTAGATCATCAAGAATCTTTCCTTAGGAATTCGCTATCATTTCTTTTGGTTCGAATTCAGGGATGGTAAATATGCCTTTAACTGCTATCTGGATTATGTTGAAACAACAATGGTCGAGATTCCAAGATCTAAGGCCACGTATGATATCACTGTCACAATTGAAAATGGAAGGGCGCATTGGTAAGATTTGAAGAATGAATCTCTTGAGTCAGTTTTCGAAGGGTTTTTGGTTCGTCACCGCACTATATCCATCTCATATTCTAGTGAGTTAACTGATAACGGCATTCAGAATTAGTCGAAGCACGTTGAAAGAATTCGCGATATAAATTCCTATCATAAAGAAATATATGAAGACTCTCGAGGTTACTGGGTCTCTCGATGCTCTTGAAGTCATTCACCTATGTTCTCTTGAAAATAACGTTCCGAACATCAAATCGGGATGCTTACGCCTATTCTCATTTGTCTTGAACATTAACATTTTTTAATGAATTTGACTGTTTTGTACAAATATTTATTAAACAAAGAATTGAATCTAAATGAATAATGAATCATAGGTGGTTTGTTAGGCCACAAATAATTTACAACTTTTATTTTATAGTTGAGAATTTATGGATTGCCATTTTTTGTTCACACAGGATGCTTGGTTCGAAAGCACCATCAATACATTAAGGAAGATGTGTAAGCAATTATAAACGTTTATTAACTCTAATATAAATATTGCTGGTTCATTATTACCAGTTATCATCAGACAAAACTAAATTACGAGTTAAGGTCCAGAACGAAAGTTGTTCGAATTTTACAATATTGATAGAATTGAATACCATCGTACTATTTCTGGAGAGGTACTGAACATTCCATTGAAATCTTTCGAATTTGCATCTGCTGGAGTCGACTTCTCCAGTAGTTTTAAATGTCTAGATTTGTAATGCTACAGGACGTGAGGTGTTAATTAAAATATCTCCTAATGAGAACGGTTTGACCATGACTTTTCCACAGTCCTAAAGATTATTTCACATAATTTTTTGATTCTTCTAGTTTTGTCGTACATTATTTCAGATATTCAAAAATAGTCAATTATCTAGCTGTTTTAATTACATTATCCACCGCATGTGTAATATCTAAGACATTTCCCAAAGTGAGCTGTTATAAACTTATATGAAAAATAAATTCAAGAACGGAATAACAATTTATGGAACAAGTCAACCACGTCTTCTCACATTAGTATTGTGGGTCATTTATTAACGAATAATCTCATGAATAATTTTTCAAGATGATTCTTGATGTCAGATAATGAGTCGACTAATCGTTGACAATGCTTGATATATGTATACAATCTACGTAACTCATGATTACCGGAATACTTAAAATCGTAATACATAGGCATTATTTATGTAATTTTGACCAAATGGAGTTTTCAAGTTACTTTTCGAGGATTCGGTTGCTAAATGTCGTCGGAATAATTCAGTATATTTCATTTTATTGAATGGATTGCAAAATTATTGTGACACATTTTTGAAGTTTTACATTTACCATTAAATTTTTGAAATTAAAAAATAATTTCATGAAATCTCGGATGATCTGTCAAAAAGAAAAATTCAAGGCATGGGAAAGTAGAAGTTTTTCTCACTTTCAACGTAGTAGATCAGTTTGAAGTTCTTATCGGAGTGAATATGTTTATGAGACTCGAATTAGTGTCATGGATGATTTACCATTTCAACATAAGTTATAATCATCCCTGTCATTATTCGGGTTGTCATATGTTCATCCAGAATGTGCCAATCACCTATATATCCCTAACACTGACTTAACTAAGGCCGATTGAATACCAAACCATCAACATAGAACACTTCTGATCAAAACACATTTAAATAATCTCTCCACATTCAGATAATTAGGTAAATTGGTTAAAAACTCTGTTTTAGTCGTAAATGATGAGAAAAAACTAGTATTCCATAACATATCTCTATAAATATGAAAATGTAACCATAGTAGAGATAGAAACGCCCATGATCTACAGTTTGAAACTTTATTTAAATGATCTCAATAAGCCAAGTATTATTTTTAATTTTATAAACGCGAAAGTGTTGTTCAAGCAAAATTACCTAAAATTCATCCAAGTATCTCTATTTTTTGACCCAGTTATGGCTACTCCTCACTCCCTATAAAATCAATGAATTTATTTTTATCATAAATCAGTAGATGGAAACAAAATTCAATCAAAATATTATTTCATTTAGCATATATAGTTACTCAACTATTCCTGATTCATATTTTTGAGCATTAACGTGGCAATAGTAGAGACAATCTTCCCAATCGTCAAATAGCTTTGGTTCAGAATATCCTGGAATTTCGATGTAAGATAAGCAATATCCTATGCGGGGATTGAATGCCATATATCTAGCCTTGGGAAACATATCTTTTTCATAGTTTGGCATCCCCCAATCAATAAGACAGTCTGATAATTGAAGAAAGATTACCTGGTGTTTTTACCCACGCGATACTGTAACACTCAAGTTTGCATTCGAATAAATTTTCGAATACACTTGGATGGTGTACTTTCTCACACGTCTCAAGTTTTTTGCATTTCTTGGTTTCTATGTCGAAGTAATAGGATGTAATATTGTCCTCGCAGTCTGTGTCATAATTTCCTTTTGGCGAGTCCATGCATTTCGGTGGCACTAAAATATTAAAACAAAAAACCTTCCAAAGTGTTGATGTAGCCTACGAACAACAAAAAGATGACGGAAATTGGTCCTATCATAATATCCTAATTATGTATATGTAGGAAAACATCAGATTTTGGAGGTTTATATACTTTTGAACAAATAATAATGCAGAGAATTTGACACATTAATTAGTTTAAGTATGGTAACTTGATAAAATATCTGCAATGGATAATTTCTCATGCCTAATTCTCAAACATAATTAAGTAATAGAGATTGCATCATCAGTTTAATCACATTTTTGATTTAACGATGATCAAATTCCGAGAAATTTAGCAGACTATCACCAAAGTTCTCGTATTTAATTGAGAATCCCTTTATTCCTGATGAGGTCATAGTTGCCAAGCATCGAAAATGCAAATGACTTTGTGAAGAACATGCATTCACTGTTCTCACCATCATATATTTTGAGATGATTTTTAGTGGGCGAAGATGTAACTGCACTAACCATTCGGTCTCTAAATAGAGCAGCGTTTGTGATTTTTGCAGTGATACGTGTACTTGAGTCACCACTAGTTCGTAGACATGATACCTGCCGTATATGGTGGATCATTCAATTTAGATTTGCTTTGGGTTTCCCGTTCTTACGTTTTATTACATGATTCTCATGATTTAATAAAAATATACCGTCCACTCTAGTGATTTTTAGGTGTTTCAACTAAAAATGCCAGACCAGCCTTTTAAATATAGATCATCTATAAACATGGTTAATCCTATTCCGCTCGATTTTTACTTCTCAAGGTCTTATCCATATAGATGATAACACTACTCTCCATATTTCATCAATTAAGTTTTTTTAAATGGGCAGCTTCTATTTCAGGTTGATAAAGTTAAAACTAAATATAAATGATAAACACTTAATAATCTGAATTTACGAAGGTAAAATTCAAAGCCATGTATGTTGAATCAAAAAATGTCTAAGCGGTCAACCAGAACCGTAAACCTGTATTTCTATTCTCAAATTTGGATAAAGTCTCATAGGCTTCAATCCTGTTCATAGAGCTCTTTATGCGGAAGTTTTCTCAAATCTGTCCAAATGTTGTAAATATGCTCGACAGCAGAAACGACCCCAATTACTTTGGATTATTAACTGTATTCTAGAAAGTTCATAATTTTTTGATGTAGTTGTATGGTTACCATTTATCCTTCCGGACGATCGATCCAGCGTATATGGGATGAATTAATACTATATCTATTATTTCATCTAACTTTTTAAGCCCAGATACCATCTCTGGGCCTTTAAAAATTTCGAAGATTCTCTATTTTTCCTCAAGCATCTGATTACGTTAAAATGATTAATTGTGAATTCCTTTTGGTTGAGGTTTATGATCTTGCATAACTCTACCATTTAATACGTTCCTGTTACATGATTGAAACACAGTGAACTGTACAACAATCGTGTGTACCTCATTATTGGCAAATTAATTAGAACAAATTTTCTTTTCAAGATAGTGTGAATATGTGATTCATAAACATGTCGGACAAAGTTATACATTTTTGACAGAGCTTTAAAGTCTCTGACGATGGGCAGATTAAACCTCAAATTATAATTCTTTGTCTAGTACCCTCCCGCCTTTCAGCTTCATTAACGCAGAACAATATATTAAATTAAAAAAAATTTTAACGCATATAACACCTCTTCATAGGTTTCTGTGGTTTTCTCTGAATAGGATCGAATGAGAACCTTTTGGGTTGTTAGCTGACCCGTTGGTATCTTTTCAGGATTTGGACCACATTAGTTTAGGGCATCGAATTAGGAACCATCCGTCTTTCGCCTTCTTGTGTCTAGAAATATATGGTAATTTTCTGTGTTATTTCCTTTGGTTATTGGTTAAAACTAATCAATATGGCGTTGAACCGCTGCTTTTACCACCCCTTTAAACATCACTTTGAATGCCTGTTTAATAGATACTACAATGCAAGGCACATACGAAGATACAGAGCATATATTAGCCATTAATATATTACATTGTAGACGAGGTTACTATGAGTTCAACAAATACACCGGTGAACAACGACATCGTTGTTGAGGAATTTAACTTCAAGAATGAAGATGGGAGTCCCTATATCAAGCGTTTTGAGATCGCTCGGTAAATATATGGAATCGATCGGGTTGATCCAGTCACTCGATTGAAGACGCTAAACTTTCTTTCTAAGCACATCGGGGAAAAGCAGTTCAAGATGATCATCGACCATTTTCGGAACCATGATTTTAAAAAAGTCACATACGACATGATAAAGAAGCTCGTAGATAGTCGCTATGTCAAGCGTACCAATTTCGCATACCAGCCATTTGTATTTCACACAGCCTTCCAAGATAAGAATGCAGACATCTCCAAGTTCTTCGGAAGACATAAAGACAGAAAAACGTTGTGATATTAAAGATACCGGTCGAGCGACTCCAAGACCAATTCATAGTCGGAATCCACAATCCTGAGATACAAACGGAGTTCATATACCGATTATAATCGTTCACGTCTGACCTAAATGAGGTCATCGAGTTTGCGAATACTCTCGCAGACGCAGAGACCAATGTTGAAAACGTTCAGCGAGGTCAAGCCACGACATACTACAAGTTGACAACATATTACATTACAAAAATATCCTGACCAAAGAACATAATCCGTTGTTCGAAACGACACTATAAAGAACAGAGTGAGTTACAATCATCAATCCTTATCGTAAGCGAGTAAGATGTGGGAATATGATGCACCAAACACAATCAATCGGCTCTTGTCACAACTCGACGTGCCATCGCCGTCGGACTACGGACTCTATGAAAAATCTCTTTGTAGAGTGGGAAAGGAAGATTACCTAAGTTCGGCACTCTGTTAATATAATTAGTGATGAGTGTTGTTCCCCACTTTATCCAGTTGTTTTTAGATACAAACCGACTTTAACGCTGATAAGGGCCTATACAATCTCGTCATGAATGTTGAAAATCATGACGTTGATATGATAGTTGATATAGGTGCATCGATCTCATGCTTTGGCAGCTCATTATGGGAAAGGTTAGGTTAACCATCGTTAACTAGAGCGGGGGCTCTGCAATCTTATGTCGATGAGTATATTCAAAAGTTGAACTGCGCGAAGGTTCGAGTTAAATTGGGCCAACGTTGTTTTAACTCTGAAATAATGGTCACGCAGTATGATTAAAAGCATATTCTAGGTGTGAATTAAATCAATGAACTCTGAATACAACTAAGAATAGAAAACATCAGAGAAATTTTAACAAACAACAAAACGAAATGGGATCAAACTTTAATTAAATATTCAATAGTCTTTCAGACAAATCAAATGGGTATTTGGCGATACGAACCCGAGATATAAAATATCGCCTGACGCTCAACCAAGAATATTCAGACCACGTCCACTTCCAAATGCTTTAACTCAAAAAGTAAAGGCTATATAAGAACGACTAGATGTGAAATGAATCATCACTCCGATCGAAAGCCTAAATGACAATATATAAAATGGGCTTCACCTATTGTTTGCGTTGAAAAACCTAACGGAGAGATACGTATATTTGGAGACGATGAAGTCATAATAAACAAGTTTTTGAATAACATCCCGTACCCTAATTCGACTTTCAGAGACATAGTAAACAAAATACAAGGTGGAAGGACATTTTCTGTCATCGACCTGAAAGATGAGTATTTACAAGTCCGGATGGATACCGATTCTTCAAAACTATTAAAAATCTCGACCCACCGAGGGTTCTTTAAATATAACCGGTTACCATATGGCGTTTCGTCAGCTCCAGCTATTTTCTAGCATTTAATGGATCTCTTGTTAAACGGTATTCCATTTCAAACCTGTTATCTCGATGACATTATTATAACCGGGAAATATGAAGAAAAACACCTCAACAACCTTTAAGCACTGTTAAGCAAACTAAAAGAATACAACATCACGACCCATAAAAGTAAATACTAATTTGTACACGATGAAGTGAGATATCTTTGTCTTCTAAAATCAGATTCATTGTAAGTTCAGCAACATCCGATGTAGGTATAATATATATTTTCTTCCTTAATCCTCATCCAAATATATTAGCAAAATATTTGTATACATTTGACATATCTTCACGGTATACATATACACAAGAAAGAATCCAATTTAAAAAAATCAATGGTTTACTCAACTAAAAAAAAGCAGAGATATAATTCCGATCACAAATGAAATTCAATGTAATCAATTTAAAACTCTCTAATCTATTTAATGCTCATGTACAATTACTATCTGCATCGTTTCCACATCGCATTGAGAGCATCAGCGGACGATTTTAAAATATTCTTCTTTCTGTCTATCTTTGAATATCTTGTAACATTTTAAATATACGGGATTCAACCATAATTTTCTTCGTTTAAATCAATTGAAAAAATGTATAACAAATGCCATTAAATAGTCAGATATCTTGGAGAATACAGCAGGTCACTCTTAATACCCCATTACTGTATCTTTAATACTCTCGATTGTTTCGTTACGTATAAATACTTATGAATCAGATTGATTATCTCTGATTATCACCTTCAGCTGACAAGAATGTTGATGTCGATGTCGTAGACAAGTTATCAGTGAATTACTACATTTATATATCATAATTGCATCTTACAATTTACATGAACTTTTAAATAAGTTAAGCGCACGTGTTATGAAACGAAATTTTTCCATCCTTGGAATTGAAAAAATAATTTAAA
>JWZT01001213.1:25769-57000 GCA_000827895.1 Thelohanellus kitauei | reverse complement strand
ACCAATAGCGGCAGTTTTATTGAAAAATATTTTTGAACATAAAAAAATAACTGCATCGACCGAAATGAAAAAAATTAATGTTCAGCATGCATGTAAAACTTGAAAAATAGTTACCAATATCTCGTTTGTCATCTAAAGAAGCGGGTTATATCGATGAATAGTGGGAAATGCAACAAGGAATTTAACTGAAAATCAAAAGAAGTAACAAAAACAGTTAAAGTAATAGATGTAGTTTTATTTTAAGATAGGCATAACTTTAGTCACTAGGGATGTCTTCTTCGTTAAGGCATATATTCGAAAAAATGGTAACTATTTTTCATGTTGTACATGCATGCTGAACATTAAACTTTTTCATTTTGGCTGATACAGTTCTTTTTTATGTTCACAAATTTATTTAAAACAATACCGCTATTGGTCGCAAAACCCGGTATACCTATTTCAATCCGTTTCAATATCTGAGTAATGAGCATATTGGCTGATCGTTCGGGCACTGGAGAAATAAATACTCTTTTTCTATGGGCGGTTCCACACTCGATATCTCTGAAAAACCACCCTTTCTACCAACCTACCTCGTCGATATTTTCGCCGACAAATTTGGCTTATTTGAGCTCTGCAACTGCTCCAGCTCCCCCAACCTTGAAAGATGAGTTCATTAAATCCCTGTAGAGTTTTATAGCTGCTATTTCTCTACAATAAGAGTAATAATCAACTCTTGTTCCTAATATGGTTATTAATGAGAAAAGAATATAATAACTACTTATTTGAGATTTGAGCAACGTTTCTGATATAGAATTCGAGCCGGGATTATTTATTTGTCCTCCAAAATGCATGCATGATTTCAGATATAAAAATATATTAAAACTATAAAATAAGAAATCAAACATGAAATCAAACTGTTTAAATTCGTGAACAGTTTTAATTTAAACATTAAATGAAACAGCTACTACTTACCTTAAAAACTGAAAACTTAAGCAGAGAAACAAAACGATTTTTTTCTGATGGAACACTTGTGTCGGAATGTTCGTCGCTTACATCTCCACATTTTTCAATCAATGTTAAGCGTGTCATTTACTAAAACGCATTCATCCCCACATGCTTCACAGCTCCTCTTAGATGCAATAAAGCCTTCTTCTCGGAAGCATAATTTTATACAAGAAGCACTGTCCTTGCATGTATTGTTATATAAATAGCGATAATTTATTTTTGTAGCTGGCAAAATTGGCGCAAGTTGATTTCCATGAAATTTTAAAAATTTGTAATGCGCATCCACATTTTAATTTTTTGGTCCGTGAGGTAAAAACTCGCCAAATAGTATTTATAGCTTGAACATTTCTTTTGAAATTTCATAAAATTCTTCGATCGATGGTATAAACCAAACTGCCAGTTTACGGCCTCATTGTATGTCCCGTTATCCGTCGCCCTAAAAGTAATCTTCTCAAAACTTAATGATTAAATTAGATGTGAGATTTAAAGTAAAAGTCGTGATAGGACTAAAGTGGTCGTCTTCGATATATTCAAAGTTTGAGATTTAGAACAAGAAATCTTTAGTTGAATTACGTGTTCATCCCAATTTTGACGAGAATAACCTAATATTTTCGTGGGTATGTATTGAGCATGACATCGTAGTTATGACTTCAAGCTTAGTATAGTTTCTTATAATTGTGCGTGTTTTTAACAAACATGGATAATTAATGGAATCACTGCGATTAGAATTTATCAGATGTATTTGTAAATTTGATTAAAAAAATGGTATCAGAATACAAATTAACACAAGAATGTGGTAGATTTGTCCTATGTTAATAAAATACTTGGGTGTGGTCGGCAACACCTTTTGTTATTTGTTTGTTAAATTTGTCTCTCGGAGATATGAATGTTTATTGATTTTTCAAAAGATTATTAATCATCACACCATTTTATCATGATTGTTAAAGAATTTCGGGTTCCATTACCTCTTTCTGTTGAACAATACCGTAAAGGACGAGAGTATTGTATTGAAGTAACTTGTTTGTTTGTTCAGAAGTCGTTGAGTAACCGGGAAGACGCGGAGCATGAAAGTGGCGTCGTCGAGACCGGAAAAGTTTATATCAATGGAGATGGAACTCAAGGCGTATATCGAAAATTTAAACACAACATTGGAGCATCGTTTCCATCGATTCTGAGATCGCTGGTATCGTCCAAAGATGAGCTCATCGAAGAGGTGTATGATGAATATCCTTATATACGCTCATCGTTTACGTGCCGTCATCTCGAACGGTTTAGAATCGACACTTTTACTTATTACATGGCCGATTACGGACAAAATGTAATCACTTTTAGATATAGGGTTCAATTTTCAAAAATTCTGATTTTTGTGCCGACAAGGAAGTTTGTCCTCTCTAATATCAGATTGAATTTGAGTTGATAGATATCCTGTCATCACAACAAGATGCCAAAATCAGAGAACAGTTGCTTTCATTCGTTCCCAACAATGGAAACAAACAACTGAAAGAAAATTGGTTAACAGGTTTGCAAAACGGAAATTCTGAGCATACATCAGTCATGTGTTCGTACAAACTGATGGCCATTGATTATCGTTACGGATTTTTTGAGGTTTATTTTATCCTTATGTAGTCGAAAGTAGGAAATATTTTGTTAAATAATTCAAGAAAAAAAATGATCAACTTCCATTCAAACTTATGGCTCTCTCAAAATGAGTGGTGCCGCGATATGGAGGATTATTCGTCGAATCTAGGAGAAAACAACTAAAAAGTTAATTTAGCTGATTGTTAAAAGTGTATATTGAGATTTCAATAGTCTTATCATGTCCTTAAAGTAAGTAGATCTTAACAATAAATGATTATCATCCTAAACATCATTTCTCTCAATTTTAACTCCAATTCTGTGAGTTGACTGAAGTTCAATACTTCTTAAATTGGTAAAAAGCGTACAATATCCAAATCTTGAAGAGATATACAACTCAGAGAGACCGAATTCTCTTGTGTGTAATTGTGAGCTATCACAATCTCCCTCTTTTGATCGCATTCAAAACATAATTTTGCCAGGCATGGTTTCATTCACGAGTATCTGACAAAACCAAGCTTCGCCTGTAGAGAGTTCAGATTGCAACAGGAATGTAATAAGCAAGTCCAATGGAAATTTGATATTATCACATAGAAAGGGTTTCTACATCATAAGCTCACGAACCATCCACAAAAGTGACATCTCAAAAAATATAAAATATTTGGAATCTACTTTTTTTGAATTATAAAATTACAGATTTCACATACGAATGGTATGTGAATGTTCGTTGCTTTAAATGTTCATAATCTATAAAAAGTAGATTTGGGATGTAGTTATTCAAACATTGAACCATTAAGCCGTATCAAATTCCTATTTGATTAAACATTCGCTTCACCTAAGCTGTGTTATTAGACAATCAGTTTTGTGATGAAATTTATGTAAAACCAAAATGAACCACATGGTCAGACAAATCGGGAAACATTAACCGCTATGTTCCTTATCATTCAATTGGATCACATTTGTACATAAATTTCATGCGTTTCCTTTTATATTTAAGGTTTTTATATCTACTCAATAATCTTTGCAATTAACTTAATAAAAGTTGCCAAAAATCATAAAAAAATTGTACAGATGGGATAATAAATCCTTTTATTAGTCATCGTTTGAATTTTCAGTTCATTTGCATTTTCTCAAGACAGTTGTGTAGTGCCAACATGTTAAACAGAATTTTTTTCTTAACATCGAATAAATTTGGGAATTCCGATTGAGAGGGAGTAACCACCTAAAATAGTAAGTAATAGATGATTAATACCGTATTTTTTCTATATTCAATGTTGAGATCGTATTATTTCATGCTTCCTTCCAAAAATTAGCCTCACTTTTAGCCATTAATTACAATACTAGGTAATATTTTCTTTTTTATAACCTCTTTTTCCAAACCACTTAAACATACTCTTTACAATCAAAGCCTCTTAATTAAACAAAATTCTAACATCAGCAGTGAGAGAATAACCAGTCTTGAAATAAATTGACATCAAACATGCAACTATATAAACGCAGTAGTATTCTAACAACATTTTAAGCTGTCAGTATAGAAACGAAGATCTAAATATGTATATGGGTTGTTACGACGTTATATACGCGTAACATCGAAATATATTAATGGTTTTCTTATGTAACCGAATGGAATATTTTTTATCCATGGTGATATAAAATAAATGAACGTATGTGTTTCTCATATAGCTAACCTACACCTAATATTTAATTTTTTTTTGGTCAAAAATAAGACATTGATTAGATATTATCTACGTTAAATAAAGTCAAAACATGATATTTTCATTGCAAAATATTGGTTATTCTTGGACTACACGGAGACTGGTTGAAATATAGTGTTTTTACTATTTCCTATTTCGATAAAGTGAATATTAAACGAAAAATAGTTTTTAAACAGCGCAAATTCACGTGACCATAAATTCTTGATTTTGAATGTTAGAAAATTTAACTGAAATGTTTCTTTCGAATGATCAGACCTGAAATTTTATTATCAAAAGGGTCTTGTAAACGAAAAATGCTGTGGAGCAGTTATATTTTGGACCCTATATTTCCGTTTTCCTGGAGGTGCATGAATCTTAAATGAATGAGATTTAAAAATAGACTCAGTTTGAGGTGAGGAACGTGGTTCGAATCCTCAAAAAATGTTCTCACAGAAAATAATAATGATTACGAATTTGTTCTCTTAAAAATTATTAGTTATGGATGCAATCCAAGAGAGCTCGATGTGGGGGATAAAACCAGCTCGCATACAATCTTTGACTGGTACAACTTTTTCAGAGAAGTGTAGGAACACTGTCTAAAGCTGTCAAAGAGAGTCATTAAGAGACCGGGAAGGACAGTTATAATTGACGAGTCTAAATTCGGAAGGACAAAGTACAACAGGGCGAGGATCATTCAAGGTGTATGGGTTGTGGGAGGAATATGTCGTGAGACAAAATAAGTTTTTCATGTTATTGTTGAAAAAAGAGATCGAGAAACCCTTATGACGATAATAATGTCAAAACTTGTGGAAGGGACCACAATAATCACTGCTTGTTGGAAGGCACATGATATATTACTTTGAGATAACAATATACACCTGAATTTGAATCATTCCCTGAATTTCGTTGACTCCGTTTGGCGGAGCCAATACGCAAAACTCTGGAAATATTTTTGCGGAGAATTAAGAGGTTACCAGAGACATACAAGTACAATTTCAAAGCACATATTTGTTAGTTTCTCTGGAGACGAGAGTTATTAAATCGTCAAATCGAATCTTTAGTGAATTTTATTGAAATTTCTCTAATGTATAATTAATCCATTTACTTTCATTATCTTTAAACAATTTATGCAATCATTGGCGATTTTTACAACTTATGAATGAGAATTTTACCAAAAATCCCTCTCTACTTTCTAACGCACAGGCTTATAACTGAATTCTCAATTTTCTAAAATACGAAACCCTCACCAATGAGGTTAGTATGTTGTTAATTAAGAGATTTTGATTGTATAGAATATGTCAAGTGGTTTTGAAAAAAAGTAGTAAAATAAGGAAATTTTTCCGTCACGTTTACAACCCTCACTTTGATTTTAACTCCTATCCTGTGCTCGCTTATTTGCGCCAACATCTATCGGTTTGTGGTGATCAGATCCATTTAATAGTTTCGCATTTAAAGCGTTTTTTATAATTTTTGAAATTTGCTGAAAAAAATAAAAGTTGATGAAGAGGCTTATAATTCCACCCTGAGAAGAAATTTTTAATTTGTTTCAATTTAAAGTTAATTGCAAGGATTATTAAGTAAATCGGAAAACCCTTTAAATCACGTTTGATCGATTTAAGTCCTTCCGACTTGTGAAGTATATGCGATGCTTTAAGAGCTCTGGGTCGAGATGTTGGCAACATTATATTGACCCGAAAATTTTTACGACTTGTTTACATTCCCACCTTTCATAACGAAAACACTTCTATGACGGATTACTTTCGTTATGCAGATTACTATTTTAATTGAATGAAAAAAAGCTGAAAGCACTCTTATTTGATTATTTCCTGAAGACCAAATCTTAAAACATTGGTATTTGTGTATTTCCGATTAGGATTGGCTATAATTAACATTCTGAGGTTGATATGTGATTTCATTAAGAAGTCATCCAATCAAAATTTGAAAATTTATATCCGCCGGGCCATCGGTAGTGTTGGTGCCACTTTTTTTTGCACACGCGCAACAAAGCATGGCGAATCATAATTGTATAAAATTTGATCCGCTAGAATCTATAAGAAGACCTTTTAATAGAGCAATGACTGATAATTGACCCATATACACAATAAAGTATAAAAATTATGTACAGGAATCAAAATTGCCGTTATCCGAGCATCAGTTTTCGCTTTACTAATAGAAGAAAATATATTCAAGAAAGACAAGTTAATTCAAGTTTGGAGGGTGAGCACGTTGAAGATTTGCCTTGTTTAAGTTTACTTCTTGTATTAAAGGTCTTTCATGATAGACGTTGGAGCTGCTCTTATATAAGGATCACTTTAAAAGATCAAACTCAAAGTTGTTATCAGAAAAATTTTTGAAAATCATCTTTCATTTGATAATTAAATGACTCAATGTGTATACAACTGAGAGCCTTATTTTAAGAAAGAGCTCTGTGGTTGATTGGCATATTTTTGTAGAGGAATATCCCATAGAGGTACTTTTATCGCTCATTCATAGAAATATGGAGAGTGAATGGAAGAGAATGGGAATTTTATAATGCTCTAAATAATTATAGTCACTTTCACAGGTAAGCGATAAACAATTCACAAAATTTTTAAAAATGAGAGGAACGTCTGAGGATCTGCTACATTCATTTCTATATGAATTTATGTGCCTTTTTAGCGTGAGACCTCATATATAGCAACCATTTAAAATTTCTTAAAGGATGTGGCTGATTTCCCTTCCATTAAATTCAGATATTGGTTCATACATTTTGGAGTTTTCATTATACTGTTTTTAAAAACATCTTTGTATAAATTTCTTACTTGAAGACACATGAATAATAAAAACCTATTTTATAGAACTAATTTGATGTTATAAATCCATAATAAGCAAATTTAGAGCAAAATTATACAAAATCTATCTTTTTTGGAACAATAAAAAGTAGGACACCAACGCTACCAATATCGTTAACAGAACTTGATATTTGGAAAAGTTTTCTTCCGTTGATCGTATGTAACTCGAGAAGAAGAATGAGTTAAAAGCCTGCGACTTGACAATGACACAGGCATGCAAGCTTGATATGAAAGAAGGCTCGACTTTGGGTATGATTAAAACAATTTTTTTAAGTTGATAGTTTACACAAAAGCATATTTGAACTCTATAAATCAAAGTTCCGGCTTTTCTGTGATAGGCTGATATTTTAGCAATTGAAGCTGTTCATTTTTGAATGCTTTCAGTAATATTCTATAGTTTTTCTTAGATAAAACCAAAGACTCTGTATCTCTAAGATTAATAACCTGAATTACTTGTATCCGTACATGGAATCACCATGCTTGCCTTGATACACTGATAAGTGAACAGTTCCAACGTTGTAGAAATCTGAAACAACAATATCTGGAGGATTGATGCTTATATAAATCCCAAAAGAGCCATGGCATGTAAATGAATGGTTAAGAACAATATCCTTGACTGATCTTGGGTACGGTTTAGGCCTGACAGAATCACACTTGCAGTTATAGGTAATTGGTAAGATTTTCCCACATATCAAACACATGAGAGCGGTGTTGATTTCTTTTTCACATGAACGGCATCTAATTCAAAAAGGGATAACTTATCAAACTCTTCGACCAACGTAGGATAGTTGTGTGGGAGTGATTCATATTCTTTTACTTTCAAATATCTAAACATTAGTTATCATTATGAATTAAAATGAAAGTGATTGTGCCAAGGGGATTAGTTAAAAATGCAGCTGATATTTTATCCTTAGTGTGAGTAAAGATTTGGAAACACGAAATTCAGTTAATACAAGTTTTGAGCTAGAATCAGGCAAGTGAACTAAACATTGTGATAATGGAATAAACGAAGAAAGTTTATCTGCTGCCATTAAATTAAAATATGAGATATTCTGACTTTAGCCTTATTCTGGGATAAACATTCAGTTCTTTACTGGGAATCAAAATTATAGGCGCATACAAAAATTACAAATGATTTTTGTATGTAGTAATAATTGGTTTGTGTTAACTCAGTTATATATTACTAAAGTAACAATGTCACCTCATTCGGGTCAGTAAATCAGGAGCTTGAGATTGACCTGGTAATAATCTATAACACGATTATTATACTTTTTAAACCAATTTTTGATATTAATTTGATATTGAGGTTGAGACAAAGACTTATCCAATGATACTGAAAAATGATTCATAAGATTCCTGAACCTTATTATGGGATCACTATCATCCGTCTTCACGAGGGTCGATAAATTAACAAGTGGTGATTGTATGTCATATATTTCGTAGAAAAAAATCCAAACTTTCCGTAGATAAAGTAAAGCATTGTAAACACAAGATGTAAACAAAAGAAGTTGCTCACGTGGCGTCAAAATATGAGAAGACGTCGTTTCACAATATAGTCTATGTATGAAGTCGATATCTTCGTCATTTTTGTTGATATCAAACCCCATATAATTGTATTCCGATTCGACGTCCGAGATATATACATCGGAATCAATCGATTCATTACAGGGACCATTTTTGTAAAATTCGGCAAACACATCAAAAATGACCAGCCAATGGAATAGTCTCACCAGCGGATATTCAAAGTTTTCGTCCAACTGTTCTCTGCATCTTGGGTTAAGATTCATTATTGCTGATATGGCCATAAAGGAAGAAACAAATTCTTCAAACCTGTCGGAGTTGATTTGGAAATTGTAAGTATCACTCATTTGTTGGCTAGGATCAAAAATGCCAGCTAAAACTTTCAGCTTTTTGAGTTTTTGGATATAGATTGGAGTCAAATATCCAGATATTTCTTCGTTAGAAAAATTGCAAGCTTTTAAAGCCGGTGCTAAACCGCAAGTGTAGAAACAATACAGAGCAAACTGCTTGTTGATTTTAATGTTTTGGAAATCGTTTGATGGAAAGGAAGGAGAAGTGTGTCGATAATCGAGCTCAATTCTCCCTATGTTTGCTATCAATGACGAAGTACTCCTCGATATAATTAAATCGAAGTAATGTCTTGCGTTATTATAGCCTGTAGAACACTCCATGTCATAAAAAACTGAACAATTTTTCAAATAAAAATTGTGTGAATCAGTCGGCGAGTTCAGGTAACTTAGAAGACGTTCATCGATACTGGATTTTGTATTTGAGGCTTCAAGTACAACCTCGTGTCCTTGCGAAGAAGAATTCGATGTGTTGATACTTATCAACATGTTTATAAAATCATATAGTATAGCGTAAGATTCAACGTTTTTGATATTTTTTTCAATTGTAAAGTTCATGGGAATAACAAAGTTATTTTTCGCTTTACATAAACAGCAATTATATACCGAGTTTGAACCAAGATGATCAGTAGTTCTGTTCATAATTTCACCGTAAAATGTGGCGCAATTCAAATGGCAGAGATGAGAGCATCCAGATATAGAGATCTCTGGACGAAAATTTCTGCTAGCATCGAATTTTTCGATCGCCTCGAACAGAATATTCGGATTTGAAGTTACGTTTTCAACAAAACTCACACAAGCAGGTTGACATTTGCTGATGGTTCTTGACCATTTAACGAAGGCGAAGCATAAGTGAGAAGTCGGATAATGGAAGGTGCTTAAATTGACATGTTTAACAGATTCCATATTAAGACAAATTTCACAAAAACAATCAGATTCTTTAGTATTGAATTCATTCACTCGTTGATCGATTTGCGGTTCAAGTTTTGAAACACATTTGGAAACATCGATTCGATTATTGTCGTGCTCTTCTAAATGTGAGGTAGAAGAACTTTGCGAGCTGTTGTCTTCAGCCCGACTCTCTAAGCTTTTAAGTAACATGGGCCTTCCATTGACTTCGAATATGTACTCAATGATCGACTTGCGCATGGGATCAGATGTTTTTGACGTAAACTGAAGGAGTATATCAAAGACGCTTTTATTTTGCCATTGTGTATAGTTTCCAAAAATATAAGTGATTTCGTCCTCGTACAATCTTTTAAAATGATGGTTTTGCGCCAATTTAGAAATTACGGCGAAATACATCAATAGTATGTTGATGTTTTCGTTTCTTTGCTCCTTTTGCGTAAATTGGCAGCTCAATCTTTGCTTAAAACCTCGAAGAACTGAGTGTAACTCTTTCGAAAATATAAACTTATTCATTCCGATAAACTCCTCTTTCAAATCCGGTATTTCCATGAGCTCGAATTTGCACTGGTTCTGCTCATACAACTTCTTCAGGCGATTTAGTACTTCACCAGACTCCGATAGGTTGTACATGAAATGATATGGGTTGATTATGTTGTAGAGTTTTGGTTTGAGTGAAAATATCGGTTCCGAATTTTGTGATCGTGTGATGATCGACACTTTCTCCAGGGCGGTATCTAGCCACTCTTCTTCAATCTTAAAGCATTTAAAACGATCAAGTGCATCGTCAAGTATCTCTTCCCGTGTTCTGTCTCGTATTGCTAGGAAATGAATAACACGTCTCTCAAAGAGGCTTTTTTTCCAATTCGAGAGCCTTCCAATATAATGCCTTTCATATAAAACATTAAATATCAAAATTAGAAAGTAATGAAAGTTGGTGGAATGACTAATCCAGACGTCATGAAACGATGTCAGGATCGGTTTGATTTCTGATTTTTCCCACAAGTTGCTAAAAACACAATAAAAAATATGTCGTAAAGATTTGAAAGGGTTCATAGTTGAAACAATCATTTGTAGCGAGAAGAGTAGTTGTACGTTAAGAAATGGGATATTATTAGAGCAAGTGTAGAAATCAAGCAACCTATCGGACGATTGTTTATTGTGCCATTTTTTATCCCAGAAGATAAAACGATAATCAAGCGTTTGGACAAAAGGGTGAACGATATAAACTAGCATATTTTCATCGCCCAAAACCTCCTTATATGCTTCACAAGGCAAATAATCATTTACAATTCCATGAATAAGTAGATGAATAAACAGTTTGCAAGAAATTGTAATAATGAAGTCCAATTGATTGACGTAGTTGTATGTTAAGTTTTCAACCATAATTTTCTTTTGTTTCACATACCGTTTAAGCATCCCAAAAAATTCTCCCATTTTTTCTGAAAATAAATATCGGTCGGTAATTGATAATTTTATAAACCGGAATGTAAAATCTTGCAGTTTCAATACCAATCGAATCAAATAATCGTTGTCTTTGTCAATGTCCTGATTGATGAAACGTATTGGTACGCAGTCAAACTCAACACAAAATTCCATTAGTCGCTTTGCGGTTCTGTTAACATCATCTCGAAGTTGAGACGACATGGGTTTAATATCCAGGTCAACACCCAACCATTCATACAAGATATCTGGCATTGTTAAAATACGATCCATTTTTAGCGCGTTACCTTGGTTGTAGTTATCCATAATATATGTGCCGCTTCCAAAGGATATGCTCTTTACGTTGCCAATAAAGCAATCCGTCATCTTACATAAGAATCCATTTTGGATAAAGTATTCTTTAACGTAGGGGTTTTTTATGAAGTGAATAGTGAGAATAAGGAAAGAGCAATTCAGATCGTTATGGCCCTGTAGATAGGAATCGTAGATTTGATGGAGATTTTCCAAATAAATTCTAGCTAAATAGATTTTCCCTGTATCGGAAAAAGAGAGAAGCATAAAAACTTGGTTGATCATTTTGGACCTTAAAGACTTGCACATAGATTTTTCGTTGAATAAATATCTATGGATCAGCGTCGTTTCCTGAGTTAAGAAATGTACGAAAAGGTTGTAAGTTTGAGTTTTTGCACTACAGAACTCGTTTATAAAACCAGTAAGCTGTGAGAAGACCTCCAAAGAATAAAGATTATGAACTTTGATTATCTGTAAATTTGTTGGTTTTTTTGACCATACTTTAAGTATATTGTCCCATCGACCTCTTAAAACAACGCATTCATTATAATATTGTGAATATTTAATGCAGCCATATCCTTTTGAGTTTACTTCGATGGCTAGTTCTTTTGCATCTTCGCGACTTATGCTGAGAGTTTCCAAAAGTGCCGGGCAATCAATCTCTTTGAATGAGTCACTAACAACAATTAAACACCATTTCCGGGAATTTTGATTAGCGGTCTTTATTTCCTTGCTCGTCAGAGGATGATTCTCGAATTGATCAGCTCCAAAACCTGAAATGTTTTGATCAATAAAAGTATCTAATAAATATTCAGTCTCAGAATCCAGCAAATTATAATCAGAAGACAAGCTTTTTTCCAAACTTGTGAATAAATGTTCTAGGATGTAACCAAATTTTATCATGAATTCGTTAGGAATATCTTCCACAGACTCACCAGATACATTGTGTTGAGTACATGCATTATCTTTCTTCCAACAGTCCTGGTCGCCACAGTCGCAACACCCTCCATTGATTGAAGATTCACGACTTTTATAGTTGTGATTCACATGATCGGAACGGAAAAAACAATCGTTGCATAAAACACAGGTCTTATCACGCCTACAGTCCAAACACGAGTAAATAGTGTCACCAGGAGAAAAGACTTTGGTGCATCTCGCCATGATTCCTGAATCAGAATAGAACGCATTCTTCACTTCTTCTCCAAACCCTGAAAACAAAAAGTCTTGTATTGAGTCTTTAACCAATTTTTTCAGTTTACTTTCAAGAAACGGATTTCTTGAATTCGCATCACCATCGTGGACGGAAAGTAATAAACCATTGACGATTATATAGTTTAGTCGACTTTTGACTTGATTTAACATTATTTATTCAAACAAAGAAACAAATTAATCAAGAGATGCGGCCTCTTAATAGTTAATAAGTTGGTTGGTCGCCAACTTTATGGTTAATCTATTTGCTTGATACATGTTTCCTTAAATTTGAGAATTGTTGTGATGTCCAGAAAAGTCACAGCTTTAAAAATATAAACTCCATACTTCATTTATCCACAGAAATTGTGAGAATATAAATGATTGAAATCTAATAAAAGATGCTATTTTGTATACCTATTCATATATAATCTTAATATATGGTAAATAAGATTATAATTGGTAAAACCTAGTGCTTTTTCATTGTTAGAGCTTTGCAATAAAGTTCGAAAAATTAGGAGATTGCGTCATTTAGATAATTATTTTTCAAATAGATTATATTTAAAACAAATGATGTTGCTAGAATAGCCTAGAAATGGAAATTTTAAATTGATATGTTTCGTTTAAGATTGGATGGCTATAAAATATCTCCGAGTATCCTGATATATTATCGTCGTATGGACTCCGCTTCATCAGAATTACTTTAGGCTACTCTTAAGCGGTTTTTACACAGTGTAAGGGGGACTATCAACTAAACCAATCATTTCAGGCCAAGTTATCAGATATTAAAAGAGACCATAAGGTATATCATTAAAACGTTTTATAACGAGAAGTTAAAGCTAGAAATTTTATCTAAGATATTTACACTTGTGTAATGCGAGAAATAAATGAAACTACATTTGAGTGTAATTTTTACAATGGGTTAAAAATCTGAAAGATTGCTAGTTTGCGCATAAAAAATTTGAGCAGCATTTATAATGTCGTAACTACGAAAAATCCATTGAAATAACACCTAGAGTATGTTAATTACTATGTAAAAGGAACGTGAGTAAATTCTGTTTACAAACTCTCAGAAGCCGTTCGTCCAAAATAATTGGTTGGAAACCGAATCCAGTTATTTATCAGGTAAGAATCATCTATTATCTTGGATATCTCTGGTAAAACTGAATCAGAGTAGCTGGTAGATATGGAATAAACTGAATAATATTTTATAAATTATTGGCCTGCTTTTGCAAACTTGAAGCTGCCACAAGTTGCTCTTTTAGTACCGTACTTTCAGGTGAATAAGCGGCAGCTTTTCCCCAAGATTTGAACCCTTCGACTTGTACAGCGGTGCGGTTTATATAAGTGTGCACTCTATACACTGGAAAACATGGTAATCAATATTAGCTTTCATCACAGTAAATTATCAGATTAGTACGAGAGTTTAACAAAGACTTTCTGATTTTTTTAATAAACTATCAGGAAAAAGGTGTATGTTTCGACAACATACCTCAATTTGACAGAACTAAACATCTGCAATGACAACTAATCCCTTCTCTATTATGGAGCTGAGTACAAAGTTGAAACTTGGAAATCAATAGTTGATGACATGTGAATGCCGCATCAGATGTATACTGCTTAAGATAGATATTCTATGTGTTTAAACTATGCAAGAATTTTAAAAGGATAGAATCTGGTGTTATTAATCGCATTTTTAAAGAATTTTGAAGCTGAATTTTAGAAAATACATTCGATAAACTGCGAGTTAAGTTTTTAGACACATGATGCTGTTTGAATATAGCTGACCAATTAGTACTCACACAAATTTTGGAAATACACCCTACCTTTCGTAAAAATCAAATCAATAGATCTTCATGTACCCATACGTTTTTATATGAACCAACTTTAAGTTGAAAGAAGTCACCTACATTTGGAGGAACTATTTATTTCATATCTCTCATATAGTTGTATCTAAAGTGTAAACTTTTTTTAAATCATGACAGCGATTGGCACAGTAAAACATGGACGTGGTAGATAGGGTTTATAGTTTTATCGTCAGGTCATAGTATGTAGAAAAAAACAGACGTAAATTTGGAACGACTCAGTATCAATTGCATAAACCTTGAAGGATAAAGCCGGTGAAATTATTGGATTTATTTATATCTTTTGATGCTTTCAAGTTCAATAGATTAAATATAAGTGAACGATTATATTTGGTTCTCTTAGTTAAACTAGACCAAATACTTTCGATCAAATAGAAAAATAATAAAGTTATTACTCCTTAGACAAAGTTTATGTTTTTTTGCTTCCTATATTTACAATATCATAAATAATCTGCCATGAATTAACAGGCACACAAAATTCTATTATTTCATGAACATTCGGTGTCATATCATATCTTACATTACTCAAATAGCATATAAAAAAAAAATAATGATAAAACTGTCTGGATATTATAACATTACATGGCTTTATAAAATAACAATTTATAGTATTCAATTACTTATTTTTGGTTATTTTTTAAGTTAAATTTTGGAATTAAGTCCCATCTTTGTTAGTAAATGCACCACTGAGCTACGAGTTTAAATAAATTAACCTATATCTTGTGATATCATTAAACGGCTGTTTCAATTGAATCACTATTTGTCAGAATCTTTTGATCACCGAGAAGCCACAGATATATTTGCTCAAATCAAGTAAAATATGCGATATGACAGATGATCTTTGACTATCAACAAATGCGGCTTAGACAAACGGAGTCGAATTTGACAGGAGTGAATAACTATCATGGTTTACACGTCTGATTTTTAATAATCCAAAAGCGAAGGTTTGGGCCCAATTATTTTTTTCTGTTTTAGGGTATTATATTTACGGACTATTTCAAAAATCTTAAACTTGGGAAAGAAAAGCTTCTCCTGCCCATCCTTTTAACATTTCAATATTATAAGATTCCATCCATTTGAGCTCTTCCGAACAACATCAAACGGCAAACATTACTCTACGAAACGTGTCCGCAGATTCAAGATACAATGATGTTTTATTAAGCGTTCAGATTGATTTGCCATTGGAGAATCAAATCGTTTATATTCCAAAAATATAAAAATCAGAGATTTTATTCAAATCATTTGTCACAAGGGCTGCAGAAAATGGTGTTTGTCTTTGAAAAGTTATTTTTAAGAAGTTTTTTAGAAACTCGGTAGTATCGAGATATAACTGTCGATTTAATAGCTTGTTAGTTCAAATTTACCAAATAATAAGTTTTAGATTGAGTCGCTGCTATAAAACATGTTGATGTTTTTTTTTTGAAATATAATTTTATTTTTCAACAAAATTTAACAAAAAGATTACTGTGGTACATACAAAAACTCGATTCTACGATATCTGCGAGGTACGAAATTCGCGCAAATTTCACTTTTAGGCTTATACTTATGGGGAAATCGGCTTTAAACATAGATTCCAATATTAAACACGCAAACCTAATTAAAAAATAAGAAATCCATGCATAAGAAATAAAATTTAGATAAGTTACAAATAACAATTTTAAATATTGATATTTCTGTTATTAGCAAGCGTTGACATCATATACTGAAATTTTTATAGAATCATCATACAATAACCCTGTTTAATTTTCGGAATTTGGAGGACAAGAATTTGAAAAACTTATAAATCGGATAATGAACGATGAGAGAGCTTTAAAAGCCTCTAGAACTTTTTCTATACAGGATTAATTCTTTAGCAGTTTTTATTATCATTCAAGTAATTGTTTAATCGTTTTCTTCGGCGTGAACGTCAAAATTTTTCGTTGTACTCTCCTGAACTTCCACACATTTTACCTAACAACAGTTTTTCCTCAATTATTCGATTCTGAGTTGATAATAACTCTACATAATTTCATCTAGAGTCATAAAATTGTCCAAAAGTCATCTCTCACACTGCCTCATTGAATCCCAACACAGAAACTACGGTAGCCACTGACAAATTATCTTCTCTTAGCTGAGTCATTTTGTCATTCATTTTAATTATTTCACACGTTGCAAGGTTTTGCTATCATTTATTGATAAGGGATACATGATAAGATTCGATGAAATGTAATCTTTTTTAGAGTTTTGCATTTAATCTTTAATACATACCTTAATTGGTATTCCTTGTTATGTTTTGGTTTAATAGGACGAGTTCTGTAATATTTTTAGCTGATTTTTGGTTGAAATATCGATTTAGCAGATTTATATACTTTTTATAATAGTCTAAAAGCTCAAACCCAGCAGATGTGATGGTTTTGTGTGTTCATTTACAGATAATCGACCATTTTTTCCTGTAATTCTCCAGTTAGTTTTTAATTTTTTCCTCTTTTTACCCATCACCTTGAATTAAATTAAAACTAAAATTAGAAACGTTAATCCTTGTCAAAATTCAAGGAACATTGTTTTTAGCTGATAAAATATACAGGGGTAAAAGTAGACACGGTTTAGTGTATTTCTCTTTATCGATTAATTATCTGTTGACTAAACAATGAATCAATCTTGAGAGCAAGTCTACCCCATATGTTCGTGATAAAGTTTGAAGAATTCCGAATGGCCGTGTATATGCCGAGAAACAACATCCAACTAACCAATATTTTTGAATGCATGAAGGAATCATGGGCGAGACAGTCATTTATCGGACAATTTTACATTAATCTAAGTTTAGTTATATTTCAGCAATAATCAGAGCAAATAATAACTGATTTAACTTTATTCGATTCATTTGTTTTTAAAGCAGTATATAAATTCACTAAAATACGACTTCTTGGTCATCAGAATTCCTAAATAATAGAATGAACTTCTCTTCTATTGTATTAGCTTCCTAACGTCCACAATTCTCTAACAGTAAGCTTAATCTTCCGATATTGACCAAACATTCTTTTCAAATACGTCGAAGTCGTCTGATTTATGCATTTATCAGATACCGAACTTTAAGAAGGATTCATGATAAACATTTTAGGTAAATCGCACACATCATTAACCCATTTTCTGATAAGTTGATATTGTTATAAACTTGGTTCCCAACAAATATCATGGCATTCAGATCTTTCAAACTGCTTAGCAAAAGGTTCATGCAATAAGACAGGGTTGTCAAAGATACGGCCCGCGATCGGATCTGGCCCTTAAGCGGTTTTTATTCCGATCCGTTATAGGTCACTAACCACTGGTAAATTCAGATTGCAGTGCATTAAATAACATGATTCATCCAAATTTGTATACAATCAATGTCTTGCTGAAGTTTAAGTGCTTGTCATGGTTCGGATGCAATGTTTCATTGTCGTTTATTTCATTTTAGTATTTAATTTACTTAAATTTCGTTTCTATTAGTTTATTTTTTCTATGTTAAGTCATTCGCGTCTTTTAGATTTGTGAGAGTCGTGTATTTGTTCGTATATTTTGGTCTGCTAAATAATTTTACAACACCCGTATGATACTTAATACGAGAAAAAATAATGAAATATTTATTTCGTGTCGTGATATTCAGAAAAAGCTGAAAATATTGTATAATTGATGCATACGAAAAACAGACGTATTTTATCTGTATTCAGCAAATCGCCCATACAAGAGTATAACGTTAAGAGACATTTCTCAAATAATCAAGAAGCATTTGCACAGTAAACTGGAGAGGTGAGCGAAGATAAAGTTTTTAACATGGATATGTCATTAAATAAATATCAGTTTTTCTTTTAAAATACCAGTAATATTAATAAAGCTGCTATAAAAAGCAAGCTATTTATTATCCCACAAGTTACCAATATGGCATCGAACCTTTTGCAGATGACGAAGAAATACATGCTTTTGAGAATAACCTTTTATGTCCTTATGAGATATAAGTATTTTAAAATATAAGCATGCAAATAAACACGATTTCAGATAGAGTTGTTCCCTTGACAGTCAGCTTTCAACCAAAGTAAAGTCCCTTGTCGTTTTTGTAATTGCAATGAAAGAGAGAATATATATATACCAGTTTTTCCATTAAATATGGGATATCAGAACGTAACTATTCCGCACTCTAGAGTGTGGAATAGTTCATCGTAAAGTGGCATATATTACTAATATTCTATACACCAGCGAATATCCTCAACACGCTAATATTTAGATGGATGGAAATCGGTAAAAGTATTTATTCTTAAATTATAGTAAAAGATTGTTGAGGATGATTGAGCGGGATTTTTGAAAATGCAAGAATAAAATTTACGTTCATTCAACAATCATTACCGGGAGAATTTGGTAGATCCTTTGAGCGTTGCCAACGCAAGCTCGATTTTGGGAGAATGTCACGGAATCAGTCAATTTATGACCTCATCGTCCACCTTTGATTGGATCGTAACCTCTCACATGAATGAATAAATTTAAAAACTGGTTATGTTTTGTTGATAGCCCATTGATGTTCAAATGATTATTAGGAGATCAAGAGTAATATATAACCCATAAGTATATATTTTTTATGCCGGTCGATTTGGTTAAGATCACCAACATGTTTAACTAGGAAAGTAAATAATTGGGATTTTGACCTATAAATCCAAATTTAACGCTTTTTAATATAAATTTATCGATTGTATAATGGGTTGGCTTTGAATTTTAGTTAAAAATGGAAAGTCTTTGGGGCTTTTATAATTTTATATTTTTCGTCTGTGCAAGTTAAAACTCATCCTCATTTTTGAAAATATATTCAAGATTTTTACTTAATCACTTTTCAAGTTTGAACAACTGAGTATACATTTTAAAGATTTTAAAATTTGTTTTTCCAGTAGTGCGAGGATGGAAAAACAAATATGATGGGATACAACTTCTAAATCAAACTTGAGTATTTTTTCTTGTGTCACTTTTGCTGAGAGAGGCCTTGTTTTATGCTCTGAAAGTATTCTTTTTTAACCGACTCATAAGTACATTGTTTTGATTATGTGTTTCAATCGCTTAAGTTGATGAAAATACATAGCTGATATAACGGTTAGTTCGGATTTAAGCAATTTGTAGCTTAAACGTCTTCATATATCCGGCCAGAAACAAAGAAGTACCTTGATGTTAATGATGGCTGACGCCTTAATATATGAAATCAACCTTTTTAACTTGGTCGTTTTTACACATACCGGGTTTTACATCCAATATCGTGAAAGATGACGACCAATATCGTTATTCATGAAAATGAATGCCAGTAATATTTTTGAAAATATTATATTTCAGGGCCAATTCTAAAGGATAAATTATAATCATTTAAAGGGCGTCAAGACACCGTTTCACACCAAATTATACTATTTTTGGAGTCCATTGTGAGGATGCCGTTGAACAAGAACCTTCAGTTATCATGGTAAATAACCAGCGAAACGACGTTTTTCAGCCATACGTGGTTTTCCCTCAAGTTGGCATTTTTTCGATTCACTTGGTTTTTTGATACTAATTTTTCGTAATTTAATTTCTAAGAATTATTTGAGATGGATTGACACAATACACGAATTTCTATCAACGAAATTTCAGAAAACCAAATTGAATCTAAAACATATCAAGTTGAGGAAAATCCTCTATGGTTGCAAAACACTGTTTCGCTGGTTATTCTATATGATAACTGAAGATTTTTGTTCAAAGGGCATCCTCACAATAGACTCCAAAAATAGTCTGATTTGGTGGTAAACGGTGTCTTGACACCCTTTTAATGATTATAATTTATCCTTGAGAATTGGCCTCCAATATAATATTTTCAAAAATATTACTAGCATTCACTTGCATGAATGACGATATTGGTCGTCATCGTTCACGATATTGGACGCAAACCTCATTAACTGTTTCAGCAAAAGAACAGATACTTACATGGGCATTCGTAAATTCGTCGTTTTGACGTCTTAGATATAGTTCAACGACATTATTTTCTCTGTCTTTAATATCTTATTGTAGTATTTCAGAATTGGGTAGCCTGTTAATTAGCGCATAAAAATGCATAGAACAAATAAAATGAAAAATCCGGTAATATTTTAGTTGAATGAAGGAGTGAGACTGATAATATTTCTTAGACCGATTTCGACAAAATTTATCGGATTTTTTTAACGTTCAAACAGCCTAAAATAAATATTTAGAACAATTCAAATTTCAATCCAAAAATACACAATTATTATCAAATTATTAAGCTATTATTTATTACTGTTGAATTTTATGTTTTAAATATGTTTTTGTATTTTTCTCACCTATCCTCGATAAGATTCAATCCAATCAACGCTCTATCATTCCGTATTTTCGTATTTATAGTGTTTTGGGATTGAATGAAATATGGGAGACTGACAATCTTTCAGTTACAACTAAAATGAGCAACTTATGTATTTGCTTAAACTCAAACTGAGGTGGGAAGATTTATCACACAGAAATCTATTCATATAACCATTAGGAGACGTCTCTTAGATAGGAGTATTAACTTATGAAATTTTTCCTTTACATATTTATGAACTTCTTTTTCTGCCACAGAATAGTACGTTTGATGAGCCTTGCTTAGCATCTACTTTTATACTTTGAACACCGATAATACATTTCTTCCCAGCGAACGAATGGCGCTTTGGTATCGTAGCTCTAGTGAGCAGAGGGATGGGGGTGAATGTTTAGCAAGTGAGTCTTGCACTACCCTGTCTGTTCACAGATGGGTGGCTACCCGGAGTGTGACCTGTTCGCACGTGAACAACGTCGCAATTGCGATCGAAGTAAAGTTCGTGCAGTAATCCACCGGTGCAGGTTTGTACACCTCCATGACAGTTGTCAAAAAAACACCGATAATACATTAAACCATTTTTGTGAGTTTTTACTTACAAAGACCAAAATATAGAAGCATGCCCATGCGAAATATACCGTCAACTATATCGCATTTCTCTACCAGACAATTATTTGAAAGAAGGAATTGAAGTTCGTAAATAACAATGTATTAATTCAACGTAGTTGTCTTCGTTTCCAGCAACAGAATGAATCGAATTACAGGTAAAGAATCGTGTTTTTGATCTAAACCTAACCGATCGACATATCGCTCATTGGCAAGGGGTTATATACACCCCCAATTTTATCTAAGAGTTTTAGAATATCGTCTGGCGCAAACCTAAATAACATTTTGTTCCATTTACTTCTTTCTGTCGTTTCTTCGCTGGCACGGCCAATTTCTTTCATTTGCGTTGATATAGTCTTATTAACTGTCATTCACTGTAACGTGCTCTACGGCTCCAAGACCTGAAAAGCTCTTTACGGGAACAAAGAAGGATACAAAATGTTTTTTTATTGTTTCTTTTTGTGAGCATTAATAATTTGTAATTAAACCTGACAAAAATAGACAAAAACTGATTTTCAGTCAAAGTATAATGTGCACATGTAGTATTCTATATACTCTTGGTCGGCATAAGTAAAAAATAATGAGAGATTGGATTTATGCCAGGTTGTGTAGGTGATTGCATAACCATGCCTATTTTCAGCGACTAGGAAAAGGCGGTGGTACAGATTCACACTCAAGAATTGCCTGGAAATGGTTGATGTAGCAAATAGATTCTGAATTTTTGTGATAGTAATATAAGGACTGTGTTTACACCGTAGACCATCCATCAGAGCATAGTGAAATTTAAAGAATTGACACTAAAAATCATTAATGCCGTATAGGTAGCAATTTTGAAAATTATCAAATAGTAACTATAAATGGTTTGGTCTCAAGGCCAAATGTGATACAGATTCAAAACCATTGGTGACCGCCTGCGATATTAGTGGTAACTACTGAGATTAGCATCAATTATTTCATGCTTGTTCTGATACTTGGATGAATTCCAAAAACTAGGAACATGGTTTGAATCTCCAGCCCATATGAGACGACCAATTGTTTTATGGATGTTGTCGATAAACTGATTATGTAATGACTACAGTGCATCCATTTCATTCTTTGGTGTTCTATACTCTTAAGTAAGTTTTAAGAGCTGGATGATTGTAGGTATAAGCTGTGTATGGAAAAAGACAAAAATGAAGATATTTAATTTGTTTACAAAACAATCAAATATTCAAAATCAACTAAATAGTTTAAACATTCTTGGAATGTAACTAGAATTATGTGGTAGATAGGAGTGATTTGGATAAAACAATGTTTAGAGTAATTCTAGAGACCGTGAACAATTCCAATCTTACGTCATTCGGGTGTTTTCAGAAATCGGTGCTTCAAAAACTCCACAATAATGAGGATATATTAACATAAAAGTACTTACAGAAAACTACATTATATTATGTGAACAAAAATACAATTCTAAATCAATCACCTAATTTTTCTAAAGCCTTATTTGCAGAAGCACATATGGCCTCTACGCTTCGCAAGACCTCGTCTTCAGTGAACGAACAATTTAGCGTTATGCGGATACTGACCCTAAGTAAAAATTAACCTTGGGTAAGGGCATATGTGTTCCTTTTCTTCAAGATACGAAGGACATAAAACTAATATAGTGTCTTTTAAACACTAGGTTAAATAAATATTACAAATTTGCAAACATTTTCAAGGATTCTTCTATGAGACTCTCTTTTAACATCATGGAAATATTTTGACAACCTAATGTGAAATATAGGGGAGTATTCAGACCCAAAAACTTCCATATCTGGGTTCAACCTATAAGTACAATTAAAACAAACTTATTTCTGATTTTGTCGAAGAACAAGCGTGATAACTTTTGAAGTTTTGAAACTCGTTCGTTGTCATTCTCGAGCATTTCAATTTCGTCAATTACAACACGGCAGAGAAATGTCGGGCTTGAAGCTGAAAAGCAATAAGCAAGACCCGCTAATCGCTGTGTCACAAAACCAATAACCTGATGGTCAATTATAAATTCTGCCCCAACACAGGCTCCGCCGACAGATGCAAAAGCATTTTCGAATGAAAATGAACGTAAATCAATATCATTCGGCTGGTTATAAAAAAATCAAACACAAACTACCAAAGTGTTCAACGATTCCGCGACCAGATCGTCCTAAAGTACCAATAGAAAGCGATTCATCAATTATAATCCTTGCTTTATAAGCATATTTTAAATTTATTATTTGCTTCAAATCTGGAATATCGGAATAATTTTGATAAAGACCCTCAATTATGATAAATTTTCTGATATTTTTGAATTTTTTTGGATCCTGATACAAAAAAAAAACTACTTCTTTTTCTTGAAGCTCGACGCTCTCTAACAAAGTCTTTAAATGCTCCAAATTATTATGTTTGAACCAATAAACTTTACTTCTCGAGGCCAATATCCCCATCTGTATAGGCAAAACTACACCTTCGTCCCTAAATTTATCCTAATAAATACGCAAAAATAATGTCTTGTTTTTTGCAATATGATGCAATAGCACTGGAAATCGTTGAAAACCCATAGCTATAAACAATACTTTTCTCGCTATTACAAAATCTGGCTATAGTCGATTCTAACAACAAGTGAACGTCTAGGTATGATTCAATTAATACCTGTGGTACCGTAAAATCCCCGAGGCCCGCATGTACCCACCGCGTACTTCGCTATGCACGCAACGGCTTTATTCTTGTCAAAAAAAAGGAAACCTCAATTTCTGGGTTACCCACAAAGTCGAGAAAGTTGGTAGTGGCCATATTAAGACACGAAACCCCGTCAATGCGAACATAACGTTGAATCTTTCTGAGTAATAAAAGTTCAAACCCTTGGATATTGAGGTAACGAGCTACAAATTTCCCAGAACTCTCAGGCACCAGTGGTTCAGGCGTCCACTCGGAGATTAGAGACTCTTGCTCCTTGAATAGGTATCATAAATACTGAATGAGATAAAGTTAATCTGTCCTCGTTTGGATAAATTTTTCGGGCTTTCCAGATTATCATGATCAACGCGATGAGAAATATTTCAAGAAATAGATGATATATCGGAACCTTGGTCGTAGAACGAAATACATTAAAAGGGGCTTCCCACTGACTAACTTGTATATTTATAAACATCTAAAAACCGGTATCGTTCGAATTTTTGCGAACCTAACGTCGTTGAATGCTTGTGAATTCTTACATTTCAATGGGGCTCATGCGGTTTCACGGAGTTAAAACTGGAATTTATGCTTATCCGAAATTCAGCTACCACATAAATCATAACAATAGAAAAATGGACTCTATTTTTCGATGTTTAGATGTGAACGATTTCAACAGTTTGAAATGACGCGAATGTTATTTGTAGTTCTTCATTGAACTTTTAGCTGATTTTATTCAAATATTACAATTTCCCCTGTGATAGAGATTATAGAATTCAAAAGATTACAGTTCAATGTTATGTACATGTATGCTATTATCACATCGCTCTTTATTTGAATACCAATCCACTGGGATTCAAAATCAGGCGCGTTTCGGTGGCATGAGATTTCAGCCTCAATTAAAGACGGTCATTGAATCCTACAGTATTTGTACCGGGTATTATAAAAATTTTAACCCTAAACTCATTAGATTGAACTTAATCATATCGAACTCCGCCTTCGATTCACACGAATTTCAGTTGTCAGCGAGTAACTTTTAGAGAAAACTGAATAGAATAAATCTATAAATATCCACCCAGATTGGTATCATGAGGCCTAAGTGTATTTTGTGATTGAAATCAATTTAAGATAAAAAGAAAGCTTTTAATATAAAAGATACCTATTGACACTTTAAATTAAAGGTTTCTTGGTTTCATAGATGGTAGGTAGTTACTAGAGGGGTTGGTGGGAACTTGACCTTGCAGGGTTTTAACTTCTATTTCGTTTTTTGAAAACTTCAATTTAGTCCTCTCATAATTTCATGTAGTTTTGACTTTTATGATTACAATTTCATTTTACCACCGCCATAACTCAGCTTTTGGGTTGGAAGAAGGGTAAAGTTGGAGATTTTAAGAAAGCCACCGTCTGTTGAGTTTGCGGTTGGCCCTTTGTAACACACATTTTTCGACATGGAATTTTTTTTAAAAACTTAGAGCATATGGGGGCTGCTATAATTTTGGCTGGAAATTTAACATTCACAAAATATTCAGCCCCAGTTCATGGATTATTTTCTCTAAGTTTAAAAAATTTCCATGTCAAAAATGTGTTACCAAGGCCCAACCCCAAATTCAACAGATGATGGCTTTCTTAAAATCTCCAACTTTATCCTCTTTCTAACCCAAAAGCTTAGTTATGGCCGCGGTAAAATGAAATTGTAATCATAAAAGTCAAAACTAAATGAAATTATGAGTGGACTAAATTGAAGTTTCCAAAAACGAAATAGAAGTTCAAACCCTGTATCTCTTGAGCTATATATCACACATCTCCAAATATTTCTAAAATTAAAACACGTATAACAACCCTCGACGACAAATTTTGTTTGCGCAATAACTGAGTGGGTGGTGCATCTATGAGAAAACACCTACATGGGGCAGGTAGACCCAATCTATACAAACAAAAATGATCGAAAAAAAATTCAAATATTATTCGACTTCTAGGGACTAGATCGTACCTTTGAAATCCAAATACTGGTTCAGGAAGCAGATCAAGGTTCTATATTCACCTGTCCACTTAAAGTCCAAAGACAAAGGATCATCTTATCCAAGTTTTCAGCCCAGGAAGAGGGTAATAGATTCATCATTTATCACCTTAAATGCCATCTAATAAGTTACAAGATAGTCACCAGCTAAAGTTTGACGAAAGAGAAAAAGTTAACGAAACCGCATGACTATATCCGATATACTCAAACAAAAAATGTTATTGATCTGGCGTGATGTTCCCTTTGTCGTGGGTCCAAATTTTATTTTCGGAAAGCTAATCGACCCCATCGGAGTTTGCACTGAATTATGACGCAACGTTTAATAATTTACTGAAAAATTTGCAAAAAAATATTGGATTAAAACTCGTTACATGAATTCATTTCCATGATCGACACGTAAGTCAAACCACTGGGAATTCGTACTCTCAATACTTAATACGATTATACAAATCATTGACACTTCAAGTTCGGAGACGAATGAAAAAAGAACTTACAAACACAAAAGCGTTTCAAGTTTCATAATGAGCTAACTAAAAGATGTCAATAAGTATAATAATACACATTTATTCTTGGAAACAGGTTGGTTAAAAAAGTGTCAGCCTTGAAAGAAATGCATGATTATTTGGTTTTCAAAATAACGTGTTTCAATTAGAGAATACTATTTGTTTTACTCAAGAGCAAACAATTCTTTATTCATGTTTTTATATCATGTTTTACATTAAAAGTTACGCACCTTATTGAAATTTGAAACACACAAATCTTTAAAAGATTTCTCCAATCTTTAAAGAAATACTGGTACTGATGAAGAATTCACAAATCGAATTCACACGGACCATGTAAGATTCCACCATGCAAATCCCGACCTTTATTGATACCTACCCATATCATATACACTACCTCCCAAGATACAGCCCCTTCCTTAACCCACACGAGGAAGCTTTCTCTCAGATAAAATCTTTAGTACGACGAATCAACATTCCAATAAGTACAACCGATCTTATTCAAAGAATGACCGATGCGTATACTTTTGGGACTTCACAAACTTTACCAATTATATTGGTCTCAGTGAAAGTTTCCTATAAGACTGCATATTGGAAAGAGGCATTAGCAGATATTAAAATACTATTGTTATTTATATTTTAAAAGTTAATTTTTTGAGTAAAACGTCCTTAAAGTTTTATGTGTTTCAAGTTTTAATAAGGTGCCTAATTTTGAGTGCAAAACCCCATATTTATGAAATTTGTGAGATTATTGGTTGAATTGAAAGTGTTGTTTCAGCTTAGATAAATAAACATTCAGAAATCTACACATTTTCTGAACAACTAATTCTTGCCAGTAAAGACATTAATCAAATCTTAATATCTCTTTTCTTGTTTGGTCCATGAAATTAATCTGTCGATGGAACTAATGGAATGGGTCGCAGCTATGAAATGGAGTGGGAAAATAAGAGCAATTTACATCTGCAGGTATAGCAAAATAAACGCCTGTTTTTGAAAAAATATGATTTTTAAGACTAAAAACAGACTATTTAAATAGGCAAAAACTAGATTAATATTTACAAAAACTTAGGGTGAGTGTATATTTATCTTCTCTGTTCAAGAATAGTAGAAAAAAAGTGAAAACCTCTAAATCCTGTATTGGCTCCTTCCAAAGGCCAAATGTCTCGATGATATAGCATTTAATGTGTTGAAGGTTATTAATCATAAAGCCATACTTAGTGAAGGAGTGAATGCTGAATTTTTTTAGCAGGTATAACAAAATTTGTCTACAATTATCCTGAGTGAAGGATTCTCCACCATTATCATGGACACCGTCCCTATCCATCAATCAGTGCAAAGTATTATTCCAGAAAACTACACATTCGAAATAAAATACTTCAAAAATACAGTTCATTCTTAAACTCCTACGAGGAGGTATTTTCATCGATAAAATATTAAGTAAGAAGAACCAGGAAATTACAAGGAGTCGTGGATCTTGTTGAACGAATGGGGTTTTCTTGCTCTAACATCAAAGATGACAGACCTTCAAATTATATTCGGCACAATAAATCCTTTCTTCAACAATGCTTAAATAGAGAAGACATAAGTAGATACTTAAAGTTAGTTTTTACTGATTATCAACCTGATTTTCAACTATTTAAATAAAGTTAATTTCGATTATGAGTCTTAAAAGTCATTTAATAAAAAATCGTAAGTTTTACTTTCAAAACAGCCATTTATTTCTCAAACTCCGGTAGTAACAATTGGAACTAAAACACATCGCCATATTCTCAGCAGATATGGTTTACTCTCAAACATATCAAAAACATCGTTTAAAAATCTGAGTGCATATACCAACAACTTCAAAACTGGATAGTATAAAGTTTGCTGTGTGATTAATAGATTTTAAATTTTTCGAACCTATTTTTTATTACTGCAACTTTGCAAAACTAACACTTAGTTTATGTTGATTGGTGAATTTAAAAAGAACTGAACATAGCCACATTCCTTTTTTTCATAATGTAATGAATTAATCATAAATTTTGAAAAAATATTAATAATGGAAATGGGTTGGTTTTGTATGCAGTAATGTTACAATTGACACTAAAAGTCAGCTTTGTTTGACTTTCCGTATTTGCCTCTGAGTATACCTTGACACAACCCAAATTTTACAATAATGAGATTCAAAAGTACATTCAAAAAACCATATCGTACTTTACAAAAGTTATCAATACAGCATGTAATATTCTTAAAGTTGACACAAATTGAGGGAGGATAAGATTTATGATATTAATCACCCATCTCCTTTTACTTAACATCCCTTCTAAAACAGTTCATTAAAAAACAGTTATACATTTCAAGAGTTTCACCCATTCTTATTGCATAAAATTCGTTATTTTGACAGAACATGTGTCTATCGAATCGTTTGAGGGCTGAGACCACCCCAGATCATGTTCTCCGCCTGATTATTAGTTTGGTGATTGGACCTGATAAATACCATTAGCAACCACATTGAAGCATAATATCCAAAGACATATCCCACAAGTGATCAATCACTAGCCTCATGAGATGTTTTAGAAAAGCCAGTATTGACAAAAGGGATTCTGTTCGTCTCATCATTAGTTGGGTTTATGCATCTTAAACATTCAAATTTCATGGAACGAACCACTCAAAAACCCATTACACAAAATATGTAAGGATCTTTGAAGAATCCACTGTAAACTGATCGTCTATTGAATAACTTTCGTCTTTCAAATATCACAATGCCGTGGGTGGAATAACCGAATCACAAAATTTATAAAAATATCAGCAAAAAGATCACCACTATACAAGGAATAGGGGTTTTCGATCTACTTATTATTCTTCGAAATCTGCTTGATAATAGTTGCCACAAATCAACAATTTCTTGCATGGGCGGGATAATAAATGTCTTTATTAGCCATCGTTTGAATGTTCAGTTCATTTACATTTACACAAAACCAGTTGTAGTATCAAACTTTAGCTAGAATTTTTTGTCAATCACTGAATAGTATTGGGAATTCCAATGATGAGTACGTTAATGGTGTAAATATGAAGTAGTGATTATAAATACCACATTTTTTGATATTCAACCTTGACCCCATATCATTTCATGTTCTCGTCGACAAATTTCCATCATTTTGAGACATTTGTTAAAATACTATTTACATTAGATTGATTCCTTGTAAACGACAAGGCTATTACAAACGCAGAACAGCGTTAATGTTTATTCTCCACTATCAATTTTTTCGTCCTCGTTAGAAATCCTATTGAGCTTATGACGTTTGGTAAATGTCATATATTTTTGTCTAGTCCTGTTTACAATTCCCAATTTGTTTTCTACCTTAAAATTTGTGTTAATTGGTTTACGCCGAAATTTATCGGTTAATTGCGATAAGTTGCATAAATAGTGTATTTAAGAATTTTTGAAATTGACTAAAAAACGAAAGTTTATTAAAACGGGTTCATTCTACAGCCCATGTTAGAAATTTTGAATTGGTGCCAACTTTTATTAAGTTACAATGCTTTGCACTCTCATCAATCGACTGTGCAAAACGAAAATCATCGTAGCGAATTAAAAATCGACTTTGCATAATCTAAATCGAGTATGAAAATCATTTATCGACATAGTAAATGATTTTTCACTTTGTGAAATATTGAAAAAAAAACAATTCTACCATTTTCCGTCCAAAATGGCCGACTTTCCGATGAGGATGTTCAAAGGTTCCGAAGTTGCATTTTTAAGTAAATTGATATTTATATAGATTCTACCTTCAAGGGTTGTGAAAATATTCATTCAGATTCAAGATTGGAAAATGAGCTGTCGTTTACTGAAATTTGATTTTGCCTAACAACAACGAATATTTGTAAAATTTACTTTTTATAATAAAGTCAACATCGGAACATTTGAACGTCATCATCGAAATTAGGACATATTGGATGGAAAATGGTGTATTAAATAAAAAAAATATTTATGTATAGATATTTTGTTTTTAGAGGCGTTCTCGTCTGAATCAGATTTCTTTGAATCTTTTCATGTGTCTAAAGTATCCACTCACATTAAATTGGCGATCTGCTTCTAGAATTCGGATAGCAGCATCTTTAAGCTGTTGTCTTGTAGATATATCATTTCTCCTTCTCTTATAAAAATTTTTAAACCTAGAAAAATATTCCTAAATTGGATTGCAGAGGTTTCGGCCTGAATTGGTTTTTTCCACTTGAGTTTGGTTTTTGTACAGTCCAATTTGGCGGACTGAAAAGTTAAGAAAAAGTAAAATCGAAAACTGAACCAAGATAGGAAACCTGGTTTAATTTACTATCGTTTCGTTATTTATGGATCATCTAATATAGGTCTTCATGTGGCGATTCTAACCATCGAAGTCTTTTGTTATGATTTGATACAATCGAAAAAGGGTCGATCTCCAATAGACACTAAACCGGTTCTTAGAGTGCCAAACATCCGCTCTAAGAATAT
>JWZT01001204.1:0-14673 GCA_000827895.1 Thelohanellus kitauei | reverse complement strand
AACGTATTTTAATTTCTTCTCTATATGTAGTATCCATACTCTTAAAACTCTCTCTTTCCCTCCTATTGCATCTCACAAACACACCGCCGTTACCCGCTTTAGTCTGTCTCTAATGTAAAAACCTGTAAAACCCAATTAAATTTCATACAGGAGTAATCTGTTATAATTTTTCAAGCTTGTACAATGTCTCTATTTACTATAGCTATTTAAAACGTGTTTTAATCATTTTTACTATCTTGCATTTAGGCTTTTTTGTTCTTTTGGATAGATGGAACCGATTAACGTTATTTTACGCATTGAATCAGTGCGAAATTTTCTTTGGCGCAATTTTCGCGGATAAATTCTCGTGTGTGCAATTATACCATTACCATATCACATCATAAAATTTTAACCAATAACTAACTCATATTTTTATGACATTTATTATAGGTTAACGTTATATTTTGTGTTGAATATCATTTGCTATTGCTCCATACCTAGGAGGTATGATGAAATTCCCTCTCGTAAGCAGTTTTCATGATGTTCTTTACACGGTTGAGATCTGCATATGATTTTATGATATTCATGTGTGAAAAAATAATTCACACAAATATTTCAAACAAGCAACAATTTTATTTTGATTCTATGCACTTTTTGAGAATAAAAATTTATTTCTGTCAACCATATTCCCGATGTTTTCATTTGACACATCAGCTTTTAGGACAATTCGTTATGAACATCCAAAATTACTAACTCCACATCTTCTGTCCTGTCTTGAACAATCTCTGCACGTTTTTGGCAATTTCGGTTACATTTGGTTGACAAATAAAAGGAATGACCAAATAGGTGACCATGAGTTTATGATATTAAACTATTGAAATCGTTTTTCAACCTGTTTGAAATTATTTAATACTTGCAAGAAATGATGGAAAGTCAATTTCAATGTAGTCTTCCATTTTTTTCATCGTTAGAAAAAGTGTGTTTCTTCATTGGCAGATGCGATATCCATAAACTGATTAGGATTTAAAGAGTTAACAGATTCTATTGTTTGAACTATACATGAGTTTTCGCCTGGTGCTCCAAATTCGAATTATTCACTTTTTCTATTATATCTGATATAACACTAAAATTTACACACCAAGAAGAGTTGGTTAATTCAAGAAAATATTGATTTTTTAATTCTTCAATTAAAATGTAAAATCTTGAAAGAGTTAGCCTTATTAACCAACGCCCTTTACTATGTTCTACGAGAACCCGTTCTTCAGAGTTTCTAAAAATGTTTTTTCAATAATCCGATATAGTTAACGAGCTGTTTGTAGAAGAATCTCTATTATAATAACTACTTTCTCGATGTGTCTAAAAGAGAGTATCCTACTCCTCAAAACCTTCATGGCGGATGATTCGATTGTAAGAGTAAAGTTTGGAAAGGATTGACCATTCTTGCAGTGGGCGATAAATCCATTAATATTACCAACCATTGCTGCTGCACAATTAGAAGTTATTGATAACAGCTAGTGAAAAGGCATATCTATTGCATTAGCGCAAATAAAAAATATGTTATAAATATTGTTCCTCACTTCTTTGTTCGTCCTTTTATTTATCATAACTTTTGTAGTTTTTTTTATAGAAATAGCTAAGTCATTATCGTCACGATTGCTAACTGTGATGTCTGTTAAGTTTAAAGACTCTTTAAATTGTATTCAATTCCATTCATAAGTTCTTTAATCATTCTTTAAGTTTTCAAATATTTTGAACTGTTTAATGTTGTCGTGAGACTGTTATCAGAAAGATGTAGGACTTGTATTGTTGACACAATTTCAGGTTTTTCGGGAAACATCTGAAATATGTAATCTACACAAACCAGGAATGATTCTTTTAACAATGTATCATCATGGCAAAACTTTGTTCTTCTCTGTGGGCGTACGAGGAATTGTATAAGAAGGAAAAGTGTAATTTGTAGATTTTACCACAAGCCATGGGAAAACTGACTATTAGACAGTTAGGTTCGATTTTATTTGATATATTTTCTTTCTGAATTCACATTTGAATGGATGGTTGATGTTAACTTTTGAATGAGTGGTTTGAACGTGAAGTTCAAAATTTTTTTGTGCAACAATAAAATAGGACACGCCAAAATAATTCATCTTTAAAATTGACGAAACAATATCGTTGTTACTAGTTTTTCTAATAATTTCCGATTTATCGTCTTTTACTCATTATTGGGATATAATTTTGGAAACAATTTTTTAAATTAAGAGCACTTCATTTTTTGAATCACACTCCAGCTTAGTATTCCTCAAAATAAAAAAATATTGTAGTCAGAAACAATTGATAAATATTCACAAGGCAGAGAGATTAGTGTCTATTATAACTTTGCTTATTTTGTGCAATTGCAGCAAGTGATGAAGGACTGAACTTAAAGGAATAACTATAGACTACTCATATGTATAACCAATGTATGCACTACAGTTTTATTACAATAATTTATGATAACTTTTATCAATTTAATTTAATTTTATCATAAAAATAACTTGTTATAGTGCTCCGATAGCGGGAGGCTTGGGGTGGAGACCTCGGATATAGTAATAAAGAAACAAAAGTTGTGCTGGATCTTCCAATAACATTGTCGCTTTCGATGAATCAGCGTTCCGTGAATTGTATTATATGAAATATTCCATAATAGGAAGGAATGTTCGAAGGAATCATGAAGGGAAATGTGCTCAAAACTGAATGTAAAAAAATGTGTAATTAAGAATTTAATACTTCATATTTTATTTCGTTATTCAACTCTTAAATGTTTGCTCCAATCTTATTCAGGTTAGCAAAAAATTACATCCAAAGTTTAGCACTATGGCTGGTTTTTAAAACATGGAAATGAGCTGAAAATTGCTAAAGTCAGCTAATAAAAGGTTTATTATCCCCTTTATAAAAGAATTTTTTGATTTGTGAAAACTTTAATTGGTTCCAAGAATTATTTAATAGCTCAACAAACTTGATACATAGTTCAGTTCTCAACCAATGTGAGGAATATTTTTACCGAGATTGAGTTGATAGTCAAAAGTGAGGGTACAATTTGGGAACTAACGACCTCATATCACGAACAGTGGAAGGTGTGGACAGGTAACACAAGAAAATATAGAAATCGATATAAATCATAGGGAAAAGTTCTTTCGAAAATTGATGAATGAAGAGGAAAGACATTAAGGAGGGAATAAGAATTTTATTTTGTTGATTTAGTATTTTAAAAAAATCCATTATAAAGGGGCAAAATCGAATTTGAAATTAAAAATAACAATGAAAAGTTATTCTTGCAGTCAGTTATATGATATTTGAATGAAATATTAAATTGATGGTTCCTCTATTTGTATATTTCAAAGATTTCGGAACTGTATACTAAAAAATTCATTTATAAATGCAAGACACGGTTTATAACAAGCAATCATTGTTTGCTTCTATTTTTAGTCCCAAAGAAGGAGCGGTGTCTCAATTTCAGGCATACTCTAGAAAATGGAGAAATTAGTTGCTTCCACATCCTCAATTTATAGAAAAGTATAACTCATGAATTATAGAAAGTGATCACATGGTTTTCGTTACTTATTGTATTGGCACATATACATGCCAAAAACCTTTTGTGTGATAAGATTCATTGAAAAACGTTAATATTGAATTCAATGACGACACAATATTTAAATTATTCGAGGACTCTAAAACGGGTTATGAAGACTTCAGGGCTGTGTCGAAAATATCAGAAAAACACCGTTCATACCTCAGGCATGTTCCTTTTGAATATACAAAAAGAAATCGTTCCCATAAACCAACGCTGTATCAAACCAGTAGCTTTGGTTATTTTTCGTCAAATGTGCCCTAAACACAAAATGGGGCGATGTAAAAATATATTGTAAAAACAAACGTCAATGAGACGTTTTTCTTCGTTTTCTCATGGTGAAAAAACATCTTCACTCTTTAGAATCTGATGAAAAGGATAGCACACAGGAAGCCATTATATTCGAATACACCCTCGAGAGGTCTCAAACGATTTTAGACAAAGAGGCTATATTTTAGTGTGCAATTCGTTCTGGTAACGACTTTATTCATTCTCTTAAATCTGAGGGATAGGCAGGGAGTTCTTATTTCAAAACTTTTCTTCAAAGATTCAGATAATGTGTTTTTATCACACAACTGCTCAAATTTAACAAGTATATTTAAATTTGGTTTATGTCGATTCATATAAATTCCTGGCTGAGGAGCACATCATCGACCGATCAAATAATAAAAATGAATTAATAAATTCATTGATATCCTCACAAACATAGGAAATACTTATTAGCAAACTTGGTTTGGTATCATGTCGAAATATTTGACTCCGTTTATCTAGTATCATTACTTAATCTTTAAAATAGAATCTCTCAAAGAATCAGGAATTTGGGGACAGCGATCGAATCAACATAGAGTCCATTATTGCCCAAGAAAGAATGTATGCACCTATTGTAATCGATATTTACACTATTTAGAATAAACAAAACACTGGTTTATGAATAATGGTTTCAGACTACTTACCTTGACAATAATCTAGATTTCAATCATATAAGTCCATTCGCAACGATAAATATCGAAAATCTACTGAACTCATTGCCCTTTCTAATCCAGACACATGCCAAATGATTATGATGTTTCCTCGGTTTTATGATTATTGCCTTTTGATTCAGTTCTTATTAAATTAATAATCAGTTTTTTCTCATCGATAACTAAAATTTTTCTGAGGTTATCATTTAAAAATGCTGGCACAAAATTTTTCATTTTTTTTTGAAAACCCCAATTTTTCACAATAAAAGAAGTCACCAAAACACACGAATCTTATAATGAGAAGATTAAATAATGGATTGATATTGAGCAGACCATGTATCAACCCTCAGAATGGCTCGGACATCAATACTGTGCTTTGATATCAGAGTGAAACATGGCTCACGGCTTCAAGGTTTGGGTTAATAGGGAAAATTGGGAAACATTAAAGAATAGCTTGGTATAAGAAACAGCATCTTCGTAAGTCGTAGAGCTCTGTTAGCAATACGCTAATCAAGGTTTTTAATCCTGAAGGAATGGCATAAGTGAAATTGATATTTATCTGGGAATAAATACATAACTCCAGAGACTCGATTGCACTCGATTTAATTTACCAGAAACTTGTACTTTATTTGTTGGATAATATCAAGAAACACTATTTCGGAGGTTTCGCAATTGATTAGTACAGAGTAAGCTGGTGTTAATCTAGTAATGGAACCTCCCTTCACACAAGACAATCAATTATTTACAAATATAAACACTTATTCTCTTTCATCAGAAAATAGTCATTTGATGTTTGGAAAAAAATTATATTCGTATTTTCCCAGGTTACACAGGATACTGAAAAAAATATTCTGATAGATATGGTTGAAATTATTTGCATGCTCCAGAATCTATCCTTCAAGAAAAATGCGCCTAATTTCCGCTCAACTGTTATCATATTGGTTCTATTGGTATCCAACACATAAATTTATAAACATCACCCGAACAAGCTGGTGATCACGTGGCTTCTTTTGTAGAAATTTTAGAAGTTTATTTTTACCACTTGCCTTTAACACCAGTCTAAATCTGACACACAAGGGCAAGTAAATTTTAAGACACATTCTAAACTACAAGTATTTAAAACCAGCGGTGATATTTCTGTGGTTTCACGCTATCTATTATTCAAAATCAGACCAAAATGGGTGGATTCAAAAACTTGACGTGGAACTCCACTTCGTTTTTAACTCGAGTTTGAGTTCTGCTTATTCGCCTAAATAGACCAAGGAAAATATTCATATTTTCGGATGGTGACACATCTTGAAATACCCCATTTGCCATTTCGTTTTTTTCAAAAACAAAGCAAAATTAACAGTCCACGCGCTTCGGCTTTACCACCACGTACCTTTAGGTGATGAATTCCAGGTCGACAGGACTTTTTGGAATTGATCCCCGAGTAGTTTGTCCTTAAGATGTGATTAAAAAAGGCCTCCTATTCTTAAACCTGGACAATGAACAGCTGTTTTGCTACTATCACATCATTAACTACGAATAACTCTCGTTTTACTGATACATTTCTGCATCCAAATTTTGTAAGCGGGGCTTTGAAATGAGATGGCGTGAATTGGAATCGTTCACTGAATAGATCTACCCTGCCTTTTAATGACGAATTATGAAGGACCTTAATATCATATCTTTGTCCTTTTCTGGCATTTCCAGCATAGAAAAAACATTTCAATATCTGACTCAAATTGTCGTATAGCAGATCTGGTAGTTTAGTTTGAGGTAGAATTTCTAGAAAGACAGTATCCATAAAAACCACTTTTACTTCATTTGTTCTTTTACCGAGCAAGACAATGCTTGACTATAAAAGGAAAAAAATATTTCATTTCATCAACTCATCCGATCTATATTTTTGGTCTATAATAGGTCAAAGAATTTCCTAATAATGTTGGCGCGACCCAACCCCAGAAGATTGAAGAATATATGAATTGTTATCCACTTTCCCACTTATTCAGCTGAGATTCAGATCTTGAGTTCATTAAACAAAAATATTTAGACATAACAGCCTGCGTTTGAGAAAGAATAGAAATGAATCAGGTTCCAATATCCCTGTTGTCGTTTGACGCTCCTCCAGTTGAATTAAAAGAAAATAAGTTATCTGTCCGGATTTAAAACGATGAATAAAAGGATCTTTATTAAGGGTTTGAATTTGATTCTATTCTATCTTATACAGTCAACTCCGGTTAAGTGCACAGCCTCGGGACCGGGAAAAAACGTGCACTTAACCGGAATGTGCGCTTATCCGGAGTCGACTGTACTTTCGTTTATTCGTCAAAAGCTATTTGGGATTCTAATATAATTTAGCGATTGAAAGTCAGTCACAGAGGCCATGCTATCATTCATTGATTATTTTCAATGGAATGGATGCGTTTATGATGTGAGACGTTCAAAAATTTACCACTAAAACATGCTAATTAAACAGAAAGCTCAATTTATGCTCTGGACCATGAGAAACCATAATTAATGAGAACACAAAGTATTGTGATACCAATCAGTTACCACGTGTTCGAATTATCATCATAACCAAACCTTTATCTACTCTTGTCATGAAATAAAGAACCTTATCCCAAATGTATTCAGGTAAATTATTAACAGATTGATAAATCACAACGATTTTGGCTGGAATTCGGATTTGACTACAGATCATAAATACGACAAGATTCATTTCGGCGGACAATTATTAAACCAACCATGTTACAATTCTAAATTATAAGATTCTTACATTCAAGCTAATAATAGACAGGGCTAGAATTTTAGAATAAAATATACGCGCTAATTTCACTGATCGTATTGGCGTGATTCTGGTAAAATTAAATATAAACGAAAAATCAACCAAAAACAGGATACGATGCCGGGTTTAAAGACACACTGTAATGAATACAAGACATCAAAATCCACAGTTAGAATAGTAAACAAAAGAAAGAGCAGGAAACCTGTTTGTTACATCTAAACAAGTTTTTTTGTTGAAGGGTTTTCTGACTGCCACGATAGTTTATGTGGTTGGTTAACATAACTACATCAATCTTAATTATCACATGCTGGTGACAGCTTTGATATTTATTAAAACGATAAGTAATACGAGTTAATACATACGCATGATGTTAGTGAAGGAGAATCCAATTGGAGTGCTTACGGACCAAGCTAGGCGCTTTCTCTAATTGATTTGAGAAGGGAGTTTGTGAACGTTTCCATGGTATTAAAGTATATTAGATTAGTTATGAAATACAGGCGTGCCTCATTTAATTTCGATCACGACATAGTTTACATCACGTTAACGGCTAAAAATGATTGATGATAAGCAAACTAATATTTGACGTTTTGCCAACGAGTATGACGTCAGATAAGTCTGTAATCTTGCTAGACACGAAGATCACATTGATCAGCCATGTATTAGCTGAGATTATGATGTCGGGAATGGTTTCACACGAAAAATAATCGTTTTGATGTTTTGCAGAAATAATAGGTTGAAACCTCCCTTTTGGGCCACCTCTAGGCTCACAAATACCGATAACGCTTGCGGTATTTACAAAAATATAAAGGCTAAAAAATATGATTGTACAGCTACAAAATCACTTTCAGAGATCAATCTCTTTAAATTATCTAAATATTTTATTCATTCGAAAAAATTGTATTTTTGAAGACAACTTAGTTTTTGGTGTGATACTTAATTTCTTTCTACTTACATCTATACTACTTACTCAATCAGAGCGGATTCGTGGACTTACTGACTAAATTCTTAAGAAAAAATAATCATCACAATTAAAACGAAGAAAACACATCTTAACGAATAAGCTCCAAGATTTTAGAAAACGATCGCTCTTAAGATTAAATTAATTGCCATAGTTTAGGGTGCGTTGATGGTGTGGACATTCCCAAGACAAAATGAAAACTATTTCTTGGATCAACAAGAAAGCGCCACCTATTTTGAAAACTTTCCTAGCCCAGAAGGCGATACATCTCTCATCGTGACAATGAAACCCAATACTCCTAACAATGCTGAAGCCTTTGAGGTAATATTTTGATTCAACCATTTTTATTGGTTGCATTGAGATCGATTCATCTATCGTCAATGCCTCCATTTACTCTGAAATCTTTTTAATAAAATACATTGACAATTTGAATCGATATTAGGCACTCCCATGCAATCCAACGACTCTACTCACCATGAACCAACATAGCGACAGAATTTCAACAGCTGAGTTTAACAGGTAAAAGTCTGGCAATACAGAAATCAATACATTGAGCAACATCAACCTATTCATAACATGTGGGTCCAGGTTAGTAGTGAGCTCAATTTAGAGTACTTATACTCCCAATTTTCAGGAGTATTTATTGTCTTACCTAGTTTCACTCCCCATCCTTCTGGACAATTCATTATTAACCCAGGGATACATGTATGAAATATTAATACGTAGCAGAACTATCGCTTTCCTGCTTCGAGAATTGAACGTTTTTCGAGTCCAGTTGATAATACGCCTCATCAAACTTTCGAACATGGAAGAACATTTTTCCCGACTCATTCGTATTTCGACCTGCCGCAAACATGTCCAATCGATTCTCCAGGAACGTGGTACCCATCACCTCGTCTCCCATTGACGGAAGACCATCGCTTGGTTCCAAATGGAGACGATGTTCAAAAAAAAGATGTTGAGCTGAGGCCCTTTCTTTGTAATTATCAAGGATGTGGAAAGTGCTATAAGAAAAAATCTCATTTGAAGGTTAGTTCTAATGATGTTGAGACTCATGAAAGGTCCCATACAAATGAGAAGCCATTTGTCTGTTCGTGGGCTGGGTGCACGTGGAAATTTGCACGCTCAGACGAGCTTACTCGACACACTCGACGGCACACGAATGAAAAACCATTTGTTTGTTCTTTCTGCGGGAAAAGATTTGCTCGGTCTGACCATTTAAACGCTCATAAGAAACGTCATGCGTAAAAATTAAATTAACCTCCCAATATAGTTAGCGTTTTGATAATTTTTCTTCAATTCTAGCCACTGCACGATGAACAAGTCAGCCACAAAATATAATATTTTTCCAGAAAGCGAAAGTGTTTTAACTCGACATATACTTTCGATGAATACGATCGGGAAGGACTTGATCAATTTAAGTTTCTATGTTAGCGAATAGGCCAACCTGCATCAAGTAACATATAATAGCTGGAGGAATACAAGTGCCTGGGCCGTTACAAATCAACTGAGTGTGAAAGTTTTAATACTATATCCGGTTTTATTTTGAGGAAAACAAAGAAACATTCCATAAGTGAAAGGGTTGTTGTAATAATGGATGTGAAATAAGATTGCTTTACTTTTCGTGCCCTTATAATTTCTATGATTTCCTAAAATAAATAACTACAATTACATATTTTTCTAATCGCTTTTCCATCACTTCGGCAATTTTTTGGATAGTCAAATAATCTTGTCTAGCCACAAGAAAGTATGACAACTTGAATTCTTTTGGAAAGCCGGCAATGCAGTGGGACATTTCCTTGCAATGTCCACCTGATAATCAATGTCACCAACCTGAACCCATGATGATACATATCTCCGGAGACGACTTGTTGACAGTTAACTCCCGTTTTTGTAAAATTATAAAGATTAAGGGCAACAGAAAGAGAAAAATAGCTAATAGTGCTATTATAATTATAAAAAACATCTGTGGAGTGTGCGCTTTGGTCAACCTTAATATAGAGATTATCATGATGCATTGTATCTTCAAAACTGACCAGAATCCTGATTCTCTGGAATTCGCAAGCTCTTTTTAAATGGTAGATTTATTGTTTGAAAATGAGTTAATGATATATAAAGGATGAGGTGTAACTAGATTTAGCTTTAGAAAACACAGCGCCACATTCAGGGGTCTCAGAGACATACATAAAATCTGCTTGAACTAATCAGATTTTACTATACATGGATTTTCACAAATTATTATCAGGACTGCCTCAAAGACAATCCAGATAATTTGTCTACGCATGCATAGTATGGATAATCAACAACATATACATGTTAATTTATTTTATGTTTCTTGCCTTTAGAATTTATTGCAAATATTTAGATCGAGCGATCAATATATTTATTCACGACTCAATTTACTGGATTAAAGATAAACGTCACGAAAGCTGTGTGCATTTGTTGAGAGGTATTATCATTGTGTATAGAGCACAAATTATTTTTTAGCTAATCTCTAGTTTTCTGCTAACATTAGGATTTAATGGTTGAAAATTTCGTGATAATATGCATAGATTCCTCTGCTTGATGACGAAAACGTCACAGTAGAAAAATATTATGTTAAGGGAGCAATTCGATCAATTACAACTATACAATTATCCCTCAAAGAAGTATACTATTTTGGAGTCCTTATATGTTTTCAGAGGTTTATTTGGTCAAGGACGAAATTGCCAACAGTTATAAACGCTTAATACTCCCTCTATTTAAGATAAAACCGAATAGTAGCTTCAAAATCACTTAGCTCTTTCCAAATGATTAGCTCATTTATTTGCTGCATATTTTTGATGTTTTAAAAATATTTAAAGACGGTTCTTCTCATTAATCCGACTTCCTCTTAAAGATATATGGATAAGCTGTTGTAAGCTCAGTTAGAAAATTGATGAATAAAACACATAGAAGTGCCCCTGGGTTATCACCACATTCATACATTCACAAGTTAGTATGGAAAAATTATGCTACAAGGTGATTGGCTGAATTTATAAGGCTAGAATCTGTTAAACTATCAGAAAGTATGTTTCTTGTGGATTCAAAGCTCGCACTATTTCAATATATCCACTGACTGATTTTACTAAGTTTAGGGGCTAGTTTTTTTCCTGGATTTTATCACACAATTTGCAGCAAATTAATTTTACTGCAGCGAAATATTGGAGGCCTGATTTTTTACATGATTATAACTATCGATTTTATTGCGATGATTCTGAGTTTCAATATAACGATTCAATCAATACGCATACTCCAGTAGCACATGTTTTTGATTTTTTCCAGAAAAGTTATTTAAAATATTTTCGTAATTGAATAGTTTAAACAAGAATGTTGGTGGATATTAGAATTCCTTCAATGCGTTTATTTATGGTCATCCTGATGGCCAGGTATCCCGTTTTCGACAAGTAGAGAGAATTGTGACGATGGTTATTGCGCACCTCAAAAATTTTGGTTATTATTAACGATATGCCATCATAGTTTTTTGCAATATTTGTTAAAAATTCTTTCACGAAATAAGAATTGATATTATTCTAAACAAACTAAGTCAAAATACACAAATAATATCATTCAGAAGTTCTGTAATTTTGCAAAAGAGTAATCGTGTATATTTAGGTACGCAATAAGAATCGTCACAATTCGCATTATTGGTCGGTAAATCATAAATACACTGAATGATATAACTGCAGAAAATCTAAAAATTGGCCTTTAGAAACATTACGAAACATAATTATGCACAATACCTCTTAGAAAGTCGTCAAAAACAAATTTATCTCATATCATGCCTGAGTAAATTTGTGATTATCCGAGGATAGATTTCAAAATGTCTCGATTGTTTATTAAGACTTGAAAGAATAAGAATATCATATTTGACGGAATTATAGAAAGAGAATCGCTAACGTATCTGATTCAGACATCTGTTACTTCTCTCATAAAAGTCGATTTTTTAAAGACTTTGAACAGTTGATGTATCATCAGAGACCTTCATCCCATTCATCCGAATTAAACTTATTTCAAGTTATCAGTTGTTAACCCTATTAGTCAGAGGTATAAAATACCAATTTTGGAAAAATCCGATGCCAAATATTTCATCATTTAAAGGACGGCCCTTGAGTTACTACTGAATTTTCATATTGAAAATATATAACAACCTTTGATATTCGTAACGTTGATACTCTTCTTATTGGAAATTAATCACATTCTATTTTATCCAATTATAACTTAGGAAAGAGAATGGTTAGATCATTTGTGCTTCAACCGTGGATCATGAAATGCTGTTTTCATTGAAATAATTTAATCAAGAATTCGCTAAAGATATATTATTAAAAACGCATAAATTATCCGTGGGCCAAAAAAGAACAATCTGAGAATGGATGTTTGTTTAAGAGTTAATTCCATTGCCTTGTTAAAAATCAATAGCTTCCTTAATGACAGTCTCATCTTATGTGTCGCTTTATACGTAACTACAAAATATAATTGGAGTCAAAATGAAAGTCTGAACATGCAATTTGGACATGACTTAGCTTTGAAACCAACAAATTTCAATTTGAAATAATACATTTAAGCATATTATGGATTAGTAGAAAAAAATGTCTCCATTTTATCTGATTATTCGGCGAAAACCCAAAAATGATGGGTTAGAATAACAGAACAGGATGTATTGGTATTAGAAAATAACTGTTTTCAAGATATATTCTGCTCTAAATCGACTAGAACAAATAGATGTATAAATTATTGCCAATTATCCACATTTTAAACAGTTAGGAGTACATCTATACTTATTCAATCGAGTTATAGAACCGTACCACCTGCAGGTCACCCTTGTAAAACGAATTCTCTTAGAACGGATACTTACTAGAGCGGATCCAATTCAAAAATTTACGAACTGTTTTTATGAGAGACATCGTGATCTTTGATTATATGCGCTTATCTGATTTACGAAACACAATCAGATTAACGGCCCGTTTTACAGGTTCTTTATGTTATGGAACGTATGTTAAAACAGGATTGGATAGTTTAAATAATTCATATTACCCTATAATTATCATTATAGTAAAATATGATGAAACAGCGTCGTTAGTGGGCCAGTAATTATAGATGATTTTTATGTTATATTTGGCTTTTTGTTAATGTTATTCATCGATTGTTACAAATTATATGTCAATACATTGATATGCAAATTCACTCAAAAAATGCATTGCTTTTTATTCGTAGTTTAGTATCAGACAAATATCTGTCAATTCATCATCTCGACAGTAACTCAGCAGAGTTTTATTAAATTAAACATTCATTTGGAATTTTATTGAAAGGTATTTGGAAGTTTTATATTTTCTCTGCAATGGGTTGCTCATATCTCAATTGACTTAAGAATTTATTCCAAAAAGTCTATATAAATAATGAATCGTATTGTGATATTATCAATACTAGATCATATGATGTGTCTGTGAATACTTAGCGATTATAATTTTACAAGGATAAAAATCATAGATGACTCATATAATCGCTGTATGTAATTACCGTCGATGCCACTACACCAATTATCTCACATAATGGCACTAGCATCATTTTATCAGAATCAAAATTCCTCCAAACGTATTATTTAAGCTAGCGGATCATGTTCTGGCATGCATTTTATTGTGTCTTGAACTTTAAAATAAGATTATTCTGTTGATCGAATTTTCCGTCTAAATCAGAAAAGCCAAGAATCAAAGCTTCAAAATATCTGTCAAAATCAGTTTCCATAAATTTTTACCAGGTTTTGAATTCATAGTCGTGACCCTTGGCATACAAGATCACTTTTTTTTCACAATCTTGATTATTATGTTTTCAATTATGTGTAAAAAATGACTGTATCCAAATGCAACAAAATATAAAATATAAATGGTTATAGAAGATGGAAAATATATAAGCGAAGTTTCAAGAATACTTCCTATTCCCTATTCTACAATTCTATACTTTTTAAAAAAATAAAGGTATTGGTAAAGCTGGTGACATTTTATCGCCTATACTCGATTTTAATGGCAGAATCTAAATTTTTTTGTAATTTACTTGGGTAGAATACATCGCAAATTAACATAGTTTAATGATTACATTATTTTGAGCCTAATTTTTTTGAAATAAAATCGCCTTTTTCTGCTTATTGCGTATAATTCGTTCCATGTTTAGTCAACAAGTTGTACTCAAATAATGTGTTAGGGTTCATCATTGAGTAGAATTTATCCGACCAATCATTAAAAAATGGCTATAGTAACCACAAATAAACAATTTCAACAAAATTATTCCCTACATTCTGAACTATATTATGCGATTAAGGGATATTCTTATCATGCCTTATCGATTATTTTCAGGAATACTTACCATATTCTACCTCCAACGTTGCTTCTCC
>JWZT01001202.1:152022-207476 GCA_000827895.1 Thelohanellus kitauei | reverse complement strand
TATTGGTATGTTTTGATTGGCTCCACCACGTAACGAGAGATGTTTTGGCTCTAATAATTTATGTCTTCTTGGGGTAGACTCAACTTTAAAAAAAAAATGTACGTATGCGCGTGGTCTGTGGCGAAATGATTGTTTATCAAAGATTTTTTGTATATTTTATCCGACTATGTAAATAGAATGGGATTTTATCGACATTATGGAATTATGATACACGGATGTTCAGCCAACAATGTTATACCAAAATGTTTGAATATTAAACAAATGATGTTTCTGATAACGTAGGGATTTAAACGTTATTTAAGAAATCATAGGTTAATATTTAGATAAATTTTGTATGCAACAAATGAAATTTTAGAAAGTCGATTAGATCTGGTAATTAGATTATATAATTACTAGCCTCATTCGTAGATAACTCAAAAGTTACCCTCACTAATTTTTTGTGGATCATTCTAATGTCAACGTACAATTGAAACACAATTCCCTCAATTCTATCGATTCCCAAATACATCCGCAAAGCATATAGATTTTCCAGAATGTTTAGACCGTTATAATATTTAATCGTTGAAGATTTCAAATGTAAACTTAACGTTGGTTCACTCAGAAATAATATTATAAGCTAGCGGCTCGTACTATGAATGATAATATTTTCAAACATTTAAAAATAAATAAAATTAAACATATATTGAAAAAATTTTTGAAATGTAAAATATGAAACATCATAACACAATATTATATACTTTGCGTGATGATCCAATCAATTGTGATATGATAATAAGAACGAAAACGAGAAATGACTTCATTCACTTAAGATTATTTTGAATAATTGTTTCACGTTTAACAAAAAATAATTTCAATAATATTATTTTAACACAAGGAAATTAATCCCTATATTTGTCAAGAAAAAATAAGAAAAAAGACCTACGGTTTAAAAAAAACCAGTAAACACCTTTCTGATATATAGGAAAATCATTTTAAACACCAAGGCTTATTTCTGCAAAATAAATTTGCAGTTATGCCTTAAAATGTGGTATTTTGCGAATGAATGAATCATGTCATAGATCATACTATTCACTTATTTACATTAAAATATATGAAATGATCCGTTTTAAAATGTCCAAAAATTAACATAATACATTATAAATATTTAGAGTCGGCGAATTTAATATCTTAAATTTTCTATATGTAAAAGATAGTATTTAAAAATTGTGTTATTTTCATCTCAGCAATCATAATGTAATGCTAGCTTTATAAGCATTAGAAAATCTGGCATTGCGCTGAATAAAAACATGATTGATTAATTTAGGAATTTGATGACATATATACAAATAAGTAACCGAAAACAATTATTTTAATCTGTACTTCAGACGTATACATTTATTGGTAATCGTCAATTTGAATGGTTTGATAGCTCAAACGGATTTTTAAATGATATATTATCCAAATAATGATATTCTTCTTCGATTAAAATATATCAGTTGATACATTTCATAAATTCAAGTCTGATAATCCATAATTTCGGTTCAAATTTTGGATAAAAAATATTATCATTTCAAAAGGTCTTAATAAAAACATACATTAATATACACTTCAATGATAAAAAAATATATCTTATTTTTCGAATAAATAAGATCGCTCAAGGAAATGTTTTTACCTTGAAATATATTCCAACATTTTGAGAGAATGCCTCATTCTGGTAACCATATTTCTAATCCTTATGACATCCCGGTATTTGTCTGGATGTATTTTGGACTCTTTGATAGGCATAATGTTTGTATGAAGAGATGGAAACTGTTTAAAAATATATTGAAAAGGTTATTTGTGATAGATGCAAATAAATAATGAATTTGCATGTTTAGGCTGATAATGAATGCACGTAATTGTGAACGTATATAAATTTTAATTTATTGTATATAATTATCCAATCCATCGCGCTTAATATAATATTATCAATTTAATTTTTGTCACATAGACACACGGTTATTATTAGTCGATTCATAAAATTAGAGTAAAGTGCACGTTTGATAAAAAGAATATTTTCACTTTATTAAATTAGTTTTTAATCTTTGGTATAGTGTTACAGTCATTTATTAAAATATTCTTGCTGTGTTACTGAATTGTTAGTAGGATATTTTCTGTTTAATCTTTATCGTCTGAGTTTAGTTATAAAACTTATCCACGGAAATAAATATAAGAATCCAGATAAACACTGAACATCTCTAAACATTGTTTAATAATTGTGAGATTTTTGTCAGGTGACTCATAGTTTTTATAAATATCTTTCTTCTTCTTAATTGATCATTTATTAATAAAGAATCTATAATTTTTCTAAACACAATATTTTTCAGATAAATGGGGTTTGATAATTATGTTAATTATTGATGTATTTACTTTTTGTGATGCTTTAAGTCTGAAGTACACAAAGTTTTTCCCAGTGTGGCATATTGTTATTATATTTCCTCTCGCACTTTCTTGATTTTATAGAAATGACTATAATTATGTAAAAATAAATGAATGGCTTATTTAATATTTAACTTTGGAAAAAGCTGTTTCTCTCACCATTTTTGGAAATTTCCAATATTTTTATCTAATAACAAAGATTTATAATGCATTTTTTTATTTAATCCTTCATTTTTAATTTATATTTATGAACTTGTTTTCCTTTGAGCATAATTTAAAAGCCTTTTTATCATATATTTTCTGGAATTTGTGGTTTATTTCATATCAATATGAACAACATTATCTTACATGTTTTATAAATTATAGTTGTTTATTATGTAGTAGCAGAGTTATCAAAACAATGGTGCTGGAATGCTTGTCATTTTTTTTATGTCAAGTAATCCTTTTATACATCTAAGCCAAGGTAGAATCGCGCGTCTAACATTTAGAAATTTTCTATATTTTTTTACCCAATTACAGCGATTGATTATTTATTTATTTAAGCCGTCTTTTATTAGATATATGTATAACTAGACCTTTTGACGCATTTTCTCATGTAATGTTTAAAATTGGTGGTAACTTTGAGTCATCAGATGTCAGACTGACATAACTTGGTATACAAGTTCGTTCCAAGTATAGTCGATTAGTATGATTGGAAACGAAGTTTTGTGAAGATGAGTTTTGTAAAGTAACGAAAATATAAGAGTAAAAAATAAAAAAATAATCAATGCAAGAACTAGGTTTGCGATATCCTATAATATTTTAATACTAGACCTTATGACGGACCCCCGTGGCGTCCGCGACTTCGAGAAAGTTAGATTAATTGAAGAAAACCTTGCATTATAGATTAAAGTATAAATAGACCTAACCGGCAAGGGATATCCCCTCCTCCCCACCTTTTAATATCAATCGTTATTTGTAAAGCATTCATAAATGAAATCGATGACACCGAGACTGCAATCAAATAAAATACTCTCCCCTTGGATTAGTACAAACCCTCAAAATGAACATGTAGAGGTGATGGAACCGCTTTTTGATGATTATTTAACATGAAGCAAACATAAAGATTGAGAAAAACAACAATCACATGCTCAAAATGATAAAAGTAGATAGCGTGGTTGTGGTCAGAGCGCACGATCAGGATTAGGATTAAAAAGCGTTACCGAGTGAGTGAGTGAGAGAGAGAGTGACACTATTCTATTATATATAAGATTATAACATTGAACCAAATGGAATGACCTTCTAAATTATAAAAACTATTTGTTGTTAAATTTCATATGAATATTAACAAAATCTCTATTATTATTATTCGGAATTGTTCTTTGTTTTTATTAGATTTACATTTGCTTTTTCGGACTATAACTGCCAGAATTCTGATACAATTTTTTTGTGAAAAAATCTTTTTCTATATTTGTATTTCCTATTAATATGATCTAAAATAAATTATTTCTCGTTATGAATTTCGGATTGTTTTGAATAAAAAAAATTTATGTTTTTTTAATTTTTTTTCTAGATTATCAGCTGAGCAGCACATTCGATTAAAATTATATTGGATTCCATAGAACATTCTGCTTTTCAAATTTCCAGTTTTTGTAAAGAAATATAGTTAATTTAGCATACCTTAAAATTTTTACGCAGACACACTCAAGGTTTACACTAGGCTAAACCTAACCATGTGTAGTCTTTTTCTATGGATTATGTAAAATTTGGTGAGATTGCTGATAATTGTAGTTATTGATAAGATATTAATCCTAAACTTAAGAATACATTTCTTCTAGAAGAAAAGAAGGTATCTGTGTTTACTTGGAGTTCGCCAATGATCTTTAACTATTCTCAAAATACCCAAATGATTATCTGAAAACTCGAAGCATCCACTCCATTCATTGTATCCTTATCCATCTCAATCAGATTCAAAAATATGTGTTCTAAGAATAATTTTCGACCATTTTTTTTTATTTTTATTCGAATAAGCTGGAAATTAGTCATCCATCGATAAGAAATTAGAAATATTCAGAGTGTAAATGCAACAATATTTTTTAGAGGATGATCATATGAAAAATATTGACATCCGATTAAATTGATTTTTGTCTATATGATGTTGGTTAACAATACATCCGGCACATAATCTAACAAAAAATTATATTCTAGTTTACTTTAGGATCAACCATTTTGGTTGAAAATGTTATTTTTCAATATTTGATATATTTTTTTAAGAACAAACGTTTTTAAATATATGTTAATTACTTAATAGGTAAGAATTTCGATACCAAACTCTATATAATATGTAGTGATTTTTTAGTGTGTTCCGGTGTGTTAAAAACTGACAACGTTCTAAAATATTTCCACACTGGAGTCAGCAATAAAATATATATTCGAAAACGAAAAGTCAATCAAGAAGAAGATAATACGAGAGTGTTTTGATCATGATTCTCTAGGAAAATTCATTGATATACATTCATTTTTGTTTCTCAAATATTGTTTGGGTACAAATCAGAATATTATAAAGATTCTTTCTGGTGGCAGCGGCGGTTTTAGAATATTTTATTTCAAATAAAAAGTAATAAAATATAAACAGTTGCCTCAATCACATTATGTATGACTGTAATTTTTGTCACACCTTTTATAAAATCGAAAAGTTAAATATTAGAATTTCAAGACACTTTAATGGAGATCTGAAAGGGATAGTGAAAATTTACGAGGAAATAACCCTTATGTAACAAGCGTAACAGTGGCATATGATAAATGGGAAATAGCCATGTGTGGTCTTTAAACGAACTGCAGGGCAAATTAGATTATTTATAACGTACCGTTTAAAATTGGAAAGTACTATCGTTTCAAATATATCAACCAATCAATTACCTGGTTCTCAAATCGTCGTTAAATTATTTCTACGCTATAACTATGTTCATAATATCTATGGTCCCGAATTGTCAATCTTATTTAAAATTTCCAAAACCATTCAAAAAGTGCTTGTATTACCATGCACAATGGCTCTTTAAATTGGTGTTAATTGATAATATCAACAAAAGATGAGAACTTCACTTTTAAAAAAGACAAATGTTATTGAATCAATATTTTAATCTTTAAGAAGAAACTATGACCATATTTGGTGTAAACTATGAGGTAGACTTTACCGAAGGTAACTTTACGGGCGTGATTCAGCTAGCTCAAAATGGTAAATATTTTTTGGATTTAATATGCCATCTAGTGTGTAATCCATAAACATTATTTAATGCATGACACGTCACATGCCTAAATATATAAACAGATTCATTTTGACATTAAATTGAGTTCTTTAAATTGACATTTTATTTGTAAGGTCATGTCTAAATTGGTATTTCTGATTTTGATGATTATATTAATGATAGTCCGCTACCTTATATTTTAAAGCAGTATGCTTATTTTAATAATTATGGATTATATAAATGTGCTAATCAACGTCTTAACAACATCAATTTTATTTTAGCATAGAGCCTCATTTTCTTCATTTTAAAAATGTATATTCTCGAAGGCATCTTCAGGTGTTTACTAAACACTTTCTCTCCACATTTATTTGTATTATAATTATTCAAACATATTATACAGATTATCAATTGCAGTAAGGTACACCTTTTCTTACAGCGTATTTTGAAAGATTTATTAATATAGGCAAGTAAGCTTCTACGTGAAATTATATTGACATTGGTAACTGAGTCCCCGTGTGTTTTATAAACCTTTTCTAAAAAACTAACTGTGGTTGACAGTTTCATAAACATAGCAGGATGACTAGCATTGTTGATTAAAATAAATTATCGAAGATAGAAAACCCATCTGTGGGTGAAATGCATCAGTATGAATTAAAGTTCCTTCCAAACATGTCTAAAAATAATAAATTACATACATACCTCTTTTTCAATTCTATGAGTGTCTGCTTTTCTGTTTGGAATACAAATGACAATATCAATCTAATTATGAATCAATAAATTACTTTTCACGTATCCTCATACATACCAAGAACCCAAAGTCGAGGTCCCAGTAAATCCATACCTAATTTTATTAAGTTCAGTTCTTACAACGGTTATCTTGGCTTCAGAAATGACTGAAATATCGATTTGAATTTTTATTCCTAAGCCATCCAACTTTAAGATTAGAATTGAAAGCTCCCATGAGCAGATCTAATAATTATTATAAACTTAACATTTCTAAAAGATTTAGTCATTATTGCTGATTTCTATGGCGAAAACGAAGGAAATGAAACCATCCCTGTTTAATTGGTGTCCACATACGAAAGGCCTAGAGAAATCTGACAAAATGTAACAGAGAGTCCTCTCGGAATTAGACAAATAATCAGTGACTCATCTCACGAGATCTAAATGATTTGCTCGCATCGCAAATATTACAGATGAAATTGATCTAATAATTTTGCTTATATTCATTGTATAATCTAATTAACCATCTGATTGTAAATATCATTCGTTTGATGCTCTACCATTTTTAAGAAGATCTTCGCGGGAAATCTCTTCCTGCTGAATTCCCTATTACCAGTAAAATACAATCTTATTTACGACGTGAGTTAAAATTTGAGTGCATATATGGAAATCTATTATCACGTTGCAATTTCGCGCAAGTGCATACAAGTTAGACCAGAAAAAGTATGCATGAATTTTGCTCGATATTATAAATTATTTAAGTGTAATCTATTGTTTTTTGAAAATGTCCAAATGTTTCAATCAAGGTATAAGAAATTTTAATATAAAAAATACTTATGTTAAGGTTTCTACCTGCACTACTACTATTAAGGTATGTAGCTTTTATCCAAGTACTCAACAAGCAAACACACTTTATGAAATCTGAGTAGGAGGTGCGCATTTGTTCACAATAAAAATATTTGAATTGAAAGTATTCATGTCTAATTTTAGAACTAATGGACCTCAATGACAATTCACGCGATTCTTTTTTGACTATAAATGCATGATATTTCCATAAAGAAAATTTAAAAAATTGTCAAAACATTATGTATCTACTCGTCAATATTCGTCAAAAGTGAATATGATCAAAACAATTTTTTTTGTTTGAGTATTATAGCTTATATCCTGATTAATTAAATCAAAAATACTCTCCTCTCAACCATATTAACAGGTTCATCTCAGATATCGAAACTTTTAACGTTGTTTAAACCTTAAATCTAAGCCCTTTTCCTTGTGAGCACGGCATCAACACTCTTTTTCATAAATATAATTTGATCTATTCAAAAAATTTCGGATACTTTGATCAAAATACATAGTCATTTATGTGGATCTATTCCCCATTTTTTATGGAATATCGTGTAAATTATATTAATTTCTCGATTTATAATTCAAAATTTATTTTCTTGCAATTAAACAAACATTAAAATATTTAATTAATAATGTAAAATTAATTTGTTACAGTTTTCAACAAAATTTAACTATTTTGAAGAGTTATATCGAGATTCATGATGTAAAAATATTTTATGTCCGTTTACAGCGCTCAATATTCTTTTTTTTTTCTTCAATAGAAAATCGTCTATATAAAATGATGTTTTATTAAACAGATGTCTAGAACCTTTTTTTCAAACAAACATGCTGGTTTCAAATCAAAAGTAATTAAACAAAAAAAAAGTAATTATTCAGAGCTCTTCATGATAAATTAACGTAGGAAACAGTCAATAAAAGACAGAGAGATAAATAAAACGCTGAACTCTAACTGAATACAGTTCCTCTTTCTTCTTACATAATTGAAAACGAAAAATTAATTCTGTATAGAGTTCGTAAATTCATTTAAATTACAAATAAATTATTTTCGTGTTTTTATGGATTTCTTCAATATTAAATACAAAAATATGGAATAAATGCATATTTTTTTATCTGTCCAGTCATTAAGTATTTGAAACCTGCTAGACAAATTTTGGTTGTGAATCATCCAAAAATGCCAAAAATAAACATTGTCACATTTTTTATTTAAGATAAAACAGAACAAATTATTACAAGAATGTTTGTTCTAAAACTCGATGGATAATGTCTTGAAAATGCACAGAAAAATATTATGCTGGGATCCACACAAATATTTATTTTTAATAAGGGTTGAAAAAATAGCTTTCTAATTGCAAAAACTGCTAATACATAACTCGACAACACTATTTTTAAAAATTATTTGTGAATTTAGCGACAATAGAACATCATGGATTATTAAAACAAAAAAATTGATGGATTTGTACCACAAATATAGAGTTAAATATCAGAAAATTCTTTAACAGTTAAATAAATACCAATCGCACGTTATGAAATGCCTTCCAAAAATAGAATCTATATTTTTTACCATAAAATTCACAAAAATCCAACGCCTAGTGGATATCAAACATTTTCAAATTTCATAGCAATTTATTATACCATTTTATGGAACTTTAATGTTATAAAATAAATCAATACAACACGGAATTCAACACTTCGGAACATATTTATTTGATTCAAATATTTTGAGAGGGTCATTTAGTATAATTTTTCCAAATATAATAATATATTGTTTTATTAATGCATGATTATCTTCTAAATATTTACAAATGCATTACAAACCGATTCAAAATTATATAATTATGTCTACTAACATTTAAGATATTTTATATGAATATAAATTGTGAATATCTTAGTATAAAATTTAATCACTTTTGATCAAAGCTTATTTGTATGATTATAAACTGCATAGTCTATAAATATTGAGAAAAAATAATCATCATTCTCAGCGTGATATTGATTCAGGAAAAATAGACGAAATTTGACTTTTTATATGAAGAAAAATACTCTGAAAATTATTTAATCAATGAAATGTAGAACCAGGTTTTAGCAAGTTCAATTAAAACGCTATATATTGCAAATTTTCGAGTTTTTTTTTATTCAATATAGAATTACTAACATTGTGAAAATTTATATGTACTAAAAAATCAAAAAGCTTTGACTTGGGCAAATAATCTTAAATCAAACTCTCGGATAAGTTATTAATAAAAATGGATTCAAAATAACATTCAAAACATACATTTTTTCACTTTTCAATTTGACATTAATATCTTATTTTTATTTTTTAAAAAATTTATTCCACGATCTGAAAATTATGCGGGTTTTAATATAAGAATAGTCGCTCATTTTTAGTTAATCTTGTATACAACGATGTTGATTAATCGTAGTACAAATAAAAACGGTCCCATACTTAAAGGGCATCACAATGTTTACATATTCAAATGAATTATACATACGATGTTTATATAGGATATTTATCCAATTTTAGTGGCATAGTAGGCCGTTCATCATTCATTTTCAAATCTCTACACACGAATTTATATTTTTACATAGCCATTACACATCAACCTGTGTACATATACATATGCTGAAGATTTTTAATTGAAGCCCAAATATCTAATAATTACACCTTTGACCAGCAAATTTTCCACATTGTGCAATCAATTTTCACCTCCGCGGCGAGGCGGCTGAAACTGTGCAATCAATTTCGTACTGTGTTCAAGAAATTTTCCACGCAAAAATTTAAATAATTTAGAATAAAAATATATAAGTTTTCAACAGGACAACTTCGAATACAGCCCGGCAAATATCTTTCAATCTGTCTGTAGAACCCAAGGCAGTCATTCGATGTTATGTGGCTGCTGCATGTTTCAATAGATGAATAAAGTTCGTCTGCTGTTTTTGAATTGGCCTGACACACTAACCCCTTCCATTTAGAGAAAAGATTTTCTATGGGGTTTAAAAATGGGCTACAGGGCGGCAAATAGATCGGAACGTGGTTGAATGCCCTAATCGTATTTTGAACCAGTGCCGTTTTATGAAATGGAACATTATCCATTACACGAAGTTCATTGGACACTATTTGGTTAACTCGTCTTCTTCTAATAAAACTCAAAAAGTACCTTTCTGGTTGATCGTTTATATTATTCTCCATCAATTATCAAATTTGATAAATTGATTTCCAAAATTTAAAATTTTATTAAACAATTTCAGCCGCCCCTCCGCGAAGTGGAAAATTGATTGCACAAAGTGGGAAATTGATTGAACATTTTCAGCCGTCTCGCCGAAGAGTGGAAAATTGATTGCACAATGTGGAAAATTGGCTGGTCAAAGGTGTAATGATCAATTTCCTGTAAAAAATTAAAAAACTTGTGGGTAAATTACTGTGGTTGACAAAAATATTTTATGGATCTATCCGGGTTCGAGAATCGATCTATTGTGGAAATCGAATATGGAAATATGATCATGTGTATTAATTTAATGTAAGTTGTTTTCTTTAATGGGTATGCTGTAATAAATAAGAGTTTAAGTGGAGATGCATTAGTATTCTACAATATGAGATTTACCTTTTTATAGTAGTCATTAACCATCAGCTATAATCAGATCGGATTTTTCGATCATTGAAATCAACAAATTTACTGAATTTTTGGGAATGTAGATTGGTGACAGTTTTTGACAAATAATAAAATGTTAAAAAGCTGCAAAATTAAAGTTTTACATATGATAAAAATAATACATGGTTTTAGCTTTTATTAGTTTAAGATTCAACTCTAACTTAATACAGTACATTATTTAATCCTGCAATCCAAATTCGATTTTTTGACATATAAACTGCGTTGAAAGCTATTTTTGTGATTTATAATATTTGAAAACCCGTTACGTTTTAGTTAATTTTTATTAACCATTCTCTAATCAAGGATGGATAAAATACGTTCCGCTTCGATATTTTTTTCGGCCTGCGAAGAGATACTGAACATATATGGTAATAGAACTTCGATACTATCCTTAATTATTAATTCACTAGTTTCTGATTTCATTGGTAACATTCAGTGTTTAAGACTTTGTGCCAAACAAAAATGACGCTTATTTAGTCGCCTGTTGCATTCTTTTTAATCTAGAATATAAAATATGAATGTTTCACGAATATTCCAAAGAAACTTAAAGCTAATAGAAGTGTCGCATATTAAATAAAGATAGGATATAGAAGTAACTCGTAAAACAAGTCGAAAAGAAATCAGTATGTTTGTTTTGCGTCTTAAGTGTTTTGTGTTTAAAGATTTACAACATTATACACCTATATGGGACAAAACATGCTGACTACGACAATACGTTATCATCAGAACTACGACAAACAAGAGAAAAAAATTATCAAAAGCTTGTAAATTAGAATATCTTTTTGATAAAAAACAAAATACAACGTATATCAGGTACTTTTTCCAGCTTTGTAGTCCCACTTAACATTGCCAAGAACAGAAAAATGTAATGTGATGATGTACTTGCCAAGCTTCGCATGATGAAAAGGTAGATTAAATCTGGTTTGAACAAAGGAAAATGTTTGAACAAGTCAGAGTGTTGAGAAAAATTTAAATCATAACAATGAAAAAATTTATTAAAATATTCACTCACTGTAGAAAAGGCGGGCATGTTTATTGGAGCTCTTTTTCAAGGGATTGAATGAAATCACCTACATTGATGACTGTGCATAGAAGCTGATCTTTCAAAGCGTTCTCTTAGAAATTTAAGAAAACATAGAAATCATAGATGAATTGCTGTTAATTCAATCAATGAAATACTCCTCGCTGAAAGGTATGTTCGAATGTGTTGAAAATGTTTTGTATATAAATCGAATTACAATTGTAGAAAATGGCGAGTATTATCAGAGATTGTTAAACATAATTTGCAGGAAAGAAAATTTGTATGATGAAGAAACTAAACGACCCGGTTTAAGAGGTCGATTTCGCAAGCTATGATAGTCATTCTGTTTAATAAAGCTATAAGTTTTATGTAAATGTGTTCTTAACATGAAAAATGTCACAGGTTAACTTACAAAAATTGTTAATGTCAGCAAGGATAAAGAATCTATTTCATAGACAGTTCATAACACTTCATAAAGATTGTGGTTCAGATGACAGGGATGTTCTATATCAAACGGCTGTATCCTTGTTGAATTTGTGAAATGTTCTAAGAGGTGTTTGGGACCTGAGAACAGAATATTACTGCTTTTGAAGTGAAAGGGTATAATACACAATATCCGCCATTCAGACAATCACAGTGTCTGTTAGATCTGGCACTTGCAGTTGATCTCTTTTAACAAATTAAAGAGCTTTACACCAAATCTAAAGGAAATGCCATTTTTTCTCACGAAATTTTATCATAAAAGTGAGGGCATCCAAATCGAATGTAAAACTATTTTTCTCGTCCCCCCAGCTATAATATCATTATGAACTTTCAAACACTGGAAAATGTGACACTGTAGATTAAGTCAAAGGAGAAGTACACCAAAATGATATCTGCATATGACAATGAATTTACTCTTAGTTTTCTGCAACTTATAAAAAAATTCTCTGAGTTTGACATCTTGTAATCATGCTTAGCAACTGATTTTTTAAAAGCACTGGCTGCGCTACAACTTAAGGTAAATCATTTGAAAAATATGACTCTACCCAGACATAAAAATTATAATAAAAATAACGGAAATATATTACGTGTCATTCAATAATTCAAAGTTTATCAACTTGAGAACGATGCTCATTAAACTACTTTTTATGTTCGGCTCTACATATATCTACGGACGAACATGGTGGATCATAAACACTAGAAAGACCAAAATACATTCCATATTTACTGATATTCAGGTGTCTTATTTGTTGAGAATTTATACGTTAAATATGCAGCCAGAGTTCTTACAACTTGTTTATAACTTTGATCCACAATAAAACATATTTAAAACTTCCATTTTTATCGAAGTAATTAACATTAAATTGTTCAGATACATTTTTAGTCTGTATAGTTTAAATTAAACGTTATAATAAACACAATTAATACATCATTAATGTATTAAAAAAGGAAAAGGTGCTTAATTTATTAATTCTACCGGCCGAGGACTTCGTTCTTTCCTATCCGGCCGGTCTGATTCGATGTGGCCCACCCCTACCATAATTTTAAAATATTTTGTGCATACGCGCCAAAAGTAAAAAAACGATAAAAAATGGGTTCTTCTTCTTTAATCAGCCATATTTATCTGTTCGATAGTCTGACATTAGTCAAATGCTAGTCAAAGTGTGATGAAATGAATAATCAAAATCTATTTCCGTATTTTAAATTCAATCGTTTCAACAGTGATTTTCAAACATTTTCACTCAACGCCCACGCTAAACCATTTTTATGTAACATTCTTCAAATTCATGAATGGAAAACGAAGAATTTAATCTGATGTTCGATCTATCATTAAAATGTTCAATTATGAAGAAAAAGAAAAAGAATAATCCATTTTATGTAAAACGAGTGACACAAGCGCAACAGATTATAAACGATTGAATGTAAAATCAGGCAACGTGCTAGATCACTTATATGGTTGTGGTCCAATATCTATAATTGGAGATCAAATATATATATATTAATGCAGGCCTGGATTGGTTTGTTTATCTCGAACCGATGTTTTGAGAATTTTATATCTCTAATGGTAGATAGATTCTCATACTAGTTACAAACATATAACGCTCGAGGCATGGAACATGCGTAGAGTCATTTTAAATAACGTATTCATATAATTGATCCAAGTGTGATTTAGCTTATTAGATGACGAAACGATTTAAATAACCCTAAGTTTCAAAATTACGTAATGAATTCTTATTGAGATTTAAATTGGTTTTTGTTCGATAGCAAAAAAACTGAAGGAAATATAACAATATCTTTATTGATGATAAACGGATAGAAAAGCTGATTATGCGAGGTCTCGGTGTAATATCTTCAGATATTCAATTAAGCTCAATATTAGATGTCATAATATATATTAAATTTGTTCATAAATGATAGAATGACTGTGTCATGATGATGTTTATTATTTAGATTAAATATTTTATAATTTATAGCGTTAAAGTTAACAGAATCATACTAGTCTCATTCAAAATTAAATTATTCAAAGTTTTGATGTGAAAGCACAGCGGATTCACATACTACACCCATCGATGAAGTGTCTCTATTTTCAAAAAGTCCCACAAATCTATCATTTGTGAAATTTTTTCAACCCTAGATATTACAAACATAGTACGAAATATATTATAGCTTTTTACGTCGTTTTATGATGTAAATAATCTCTTGATCTTTTTTATACGTAACAATATCAGATTGTGACGTCTAGGATCATCGCATTATCGATAATTGATTAATCGGATAATTAGTTATGTGACGTGGGTGGTAGTATGTATATTTGGTCGAATTTATCAAAAATATTAACTATAAATGACATATGTAAACATATTCTCATTCAAAAGCTGACTAGGATGTAGGATTTATTCATGTGATAATTAATAAAACGTCTATATCCGAAATTATATCTTCGTCACGAAGTGAATAATCTTTAATATTACGCCCTCTTTGGATATAATTATCCGAATATTTTAGCCCATCCAAATTATGCGATAAATTTAATTTATGTTAAAAACATCCATTTTGTTACATATGCCAAACAAATTTGGGATCTGTTATCGATATTCTCATTGCGCATTCTCAATTTGTTTTCGTCAACACACCAAGATGCTGACAGCAAGATCTTTCATCTTTGTCCTCTTGTTCTCAAAGGTACAATTTCTTTCATTTTTTGGCGTTCGATATTTATATTCTTATTTTTGTATGTGGAATAGGTACTTAATACAGCACTGAAGAGTCATTTGTCCTAACTGGTACAAAATAATGTCCCCCCCCCCCCTCTCCCTTTTGAATGTTGAATTTTTTTTTTCTGATCTGTTAGTATAATTTCTTTTTTGAGGAAATGATGCGTACAATTAAAACCCGATATCCGCGAAACGGAAAATTCATGCTACCATCTTAAGTTAGCTTTTTAACGTGGAAAATTTTTTTTCTAAACTTTTGAGTATTTTTTATTACTTCAACTCGGATTATACAGAACAATTTCTAGTCACTCGAATGTTTTTTAATATTAATGGCCTTACCCTCTATTCAGAAAAGTATTAATAAAAATCATAATTCATATTTTAGTGATGGTGATCCTTAAGAAAATTTCTTGAGATTTTGTTTGATCCACATCAACCAACGATGTACAAATACTAATACAACATATTTATGTAACTGATACAGTACCAGGCATATATTTTTTCAATTCTGAATTTATTTGAGTTGAAAGCGGTTAATAACAGCTCGCTATCATTTAGAAAGCATAAGAGTATATGCTATTAAAGCATGCTCTAGAGTTCTTTAATTACGATCAAAATGGAAATTTTTAAAAATATGATTGAATGTGATTTACAGAGGTGTTTAATGAGTTAATGACTAAAATCTTTGTGTTTATTACAAATTTTTTTGTTATGCGTTGATGATTTATCACATTATACACAAATTACTCTCGCATATGAGCACGTTCTGTAATACTACACAATAGGAGTGAACCTTTATTACTGCATTTAAAGGTTAGCTATTACTAGTGTAGCGGAATTGACTATATCTTAATCAAAACATTTTATAATAACCTATTTTACCTTTGGGTACTAAAGATTTATTTTGACTGAATAACACTCAAGACTCATTTGATGACATAAAAATAAGCTTTTGGAAATTTAGATGATTATAATGTTTGAATTTTTTAAAGAAACATAAGAATCAGTTTGAAAAGAATGCGGTCTGGTGTATATGGAATATCGCATGGTATTACCAGTAATAATAAATCTATCAAAAATTTATTATCTGAGCTTCTATGACAGGATTATTGGCGTATCATACCATGTATGTTCCCTTGCCAGTTCAGTTTATTTGAGATTAGAAATAGATTTTGAATATTATTTTCCAGTCTGTTTTTAGTGCACAATTTATCACAAGAAGTGATCGTTTGAATTGAAAATATTTTAAAAACTGTCTCACGTTTTTCCCCGATTAGATGTCTATCAATGAACATAAATTTATCGAAAAGAAAGCAGATATATACTTATTACCATGAGCATATTTGAAAATTAACTTACATCATCGCTTGACATGTATACCTTTTACCATTGCCAATTTATTTTTAATTTCATTGATTGAAGTGTACTCGGTTTTCTATTTTTTAGCCAAAGCCATAATGTATTATTCATGCTGAAAAAACTTTGATATCATTAAGCAAGTTATACATTCTCATATAGTTTTTTGTGAGATGAATGATTGTGAGATTTACAAAAACTTTTTATAAACGGATCAATAAACTAAGTGAGTCACGGCATAAAGTGGTCCAATTATGGTATATTTGGAATATATAAAAGAATATTAAATACAGTTTTAGCGATGGCCATGTAGTAAAAATAATATATTTCTATTTGCCATGATATATGACCTTGAATAAACTCATGATCGTTTTCATTGAAATCAACGAAACAACTATGTGTAAATAGTAACTTTTCTTATCTTAGATCGGTTTTGATTGCTAAGAGTTACAATTCTAAGATTTTAAATTTTTCATCAATTATAATTCAGTTTAATTATAACCATTTCCATTTTTGGAAAAAAGTTCCAAACTATACATCTATCAAATATATGTTTGCCATTAAATTTTTTTAAATCGATAACAAATCTGTTTTCTATATTGCGTATCAACGAGTTATGTTTTTATGGGTTTTTTTCAAAATATCTTATTTTATTTTCATACGATTTTAAAAATCAATTATTATGTTTGTGCTTCATATGTGTCTCAGTTCAGAAATAAATTTGTTAATTTTGGGGGAATATACTTCAAAATTACTGGTCTAAATAATATTTTTCATTATAAAATATAAAAATCATAATTCTGAATATTCCTCAATTTGTCTAGCTTTTTTTATAAAATTTACCGAATAAATTCTTTATTGTTATGCCAATTTATAAGTAAAACAGTTGTAAAATTGAAATATTATTCACTGTATTTAATGGCGTTTTTTTAGGATAATTCATAATGATCATGTTCTAATTCTTTCATATATCCAGACCTTCCAACAATGTGCTGTTATACTTGCCAATAGACTCTATTATTCCCAGAAGCTGATTGCTATTTATTAATTCAGAAATTTACATATTGGAGAATCTCACGACATTAAAAGTAATAATGTGCGAGCCATCAATAATTGTCATTATAAATTGTTTCGCAATCTCTATATTATGTTGATATTTAGACATAGATTTACAAGTCAGAGTGTGACTCATTGTTCAACAAATACGTAGTCTCGAGTTAAGGATATCACTTATCATAATTAAAACTAAGACTATCGGTGCTATGATTTGTCGTTTGAGTATGTTTCTAGAACAGAGTCAAATGTTTTAATTTCGTTATGAATGTAGTATAATTTGTTAATATATATTTTTTTATCATGGCAATGAAATCGAACAATAATATTTTGGTCCTGTCCAAGAAACATATCGTTGTTGATGGGTTTATTTTTAATGCAACCCTGGCATATAATCCACCAGTAATCAAAAGCCTTGCAGCTTATATTGTATATTTTACATATATTTACAGGTGTAGTAAAATGAGTGATAGATTATTAATGGTATAGAATCATTTTCGAATTTTTAACAATGATGAAAAGAATGATGAACGTACACGTGGTATTAATAGATGCTGTCTTGGTTTTTTTAGTTTTTTTAACAAACATTGTTTATCTGAATAAACAGTACTCGTAAAGGTAACTGAGATGGGTTGATGAATAATAAAGTTAACAATTCGTTTTTTCATAATAAATATTCATCTTTAACCATGTATAAGACATACAATTTGTAATGGTTTAATGCATCTATTTTGATAGTAAATTCCACGCTTGTAGTTGAATGGGAGTCTATTTGCGTTGACTGACACAAGCATAGAAATTTGAATTCATCTCCAAAACCTCGAGACAGACATTTTCAAACGAATTGATTCTGAAAAATCTAAAATACTACGAATTATTTATGAACCCCTCATTGAAAAATCTTTATGACACAATCTGAAATCTGGATTCAGAGGCTCGTTGAATTCATCGATTTGTGTTCTATAATTATTGTATTGAATATCTGAATGATATTTATATATTTTGAATATAGTTCCTATCACATTTTGAAATACTAATTTGGCACAATAAATTTCCTTAAATTGAAACATATTTATATTGAATGATTACATTTAATATTGAAAGAAATCAATAGATACCATGCAAATGACATCAAAGAATAAATTTGGATGAGTGAAAAATTGAATATTCTCTTAGACACCTATATATAAATTAACTATTGCTGTGTCAATATTAATCATCAATAAATATTTATTATAACACATTTTAGCAGTTTTCTCACTGTACGAACAGTAACAGCTGATCATGTACATTTTGGGTATAAATATTTAATTGAACAGTATATTAAAAATAAATTTTCTTCCAACGATACTTCATATTTCAGGAGTTATAATTTTACATCTAATGATCATATATGTTATGATTCTTCATTATGTTGCAGGAGTAAATTCTAATTGAGTCGGAGCAAGCGTCGGCTGTTTAGATCATGTTAAATTCGATATTAGCTCGACTTATTGAAAACTATTTTCATATTTTGTTTACCACTTTATAAAACCACTACCACACAATTTTCCCGAATCTAAGTATTTTGTGAAAATTTTAAGAGCTTTTAACTGAGTTAGTTCATAATCCGTGACGACAGGCTAAATCAAAAATGAACCATGTAATGACACGTTTGGTTTGCCAGATTTAGCACATTCTATGACATGGAATAGAATTACAAAAGAACGTTTAGCTGTGATGTTTCGTTTCTAGGATGTTTTAAGTAAATTATGTAACAAGAGGCATTCATCATAAGCCTAGAAAAGTAATACGATGTTTACTGGAATAATCAAAATCGTTCAACTTTTACTAAGTTTTTCAATTTTACTATTTACATCCTTTTAATGAATTTATAATAAAATAAACATAAAAATAGTCGACATAACCGAAATATTGAACACTTCACACTTCCAAATGTCTCGCCGATGTGTCTTAATTTAAAATGCGTACATTTTTTTAATTGCGGAGACAACCATTTGATGAATATAATTTGCAGGAAATATTCTAGTGATTTGTAAAATAATAACAAAGTTACATTAGATCAAATTATTCATTGAACACTAATCACACATGTGTCATGGTCAAGAATATAGGAACTTTATATTGATAAGGTTTGATCATTTGGCTATTTCGCCAGAAATATACGCATTTGATTCACATATCAAAAATCTTGATGTGCCATGGAAAAGGCGATTTTCATACTGCTGTACAGTCAAATCCGGATATGTCCTTTTTCCTGTGAGGAATCTAACCATCTAAGAGCTTTTAACAGTGTTATCGTGTATTAAATCTCATAACATGCATTTTTCATAATTTAACGTAAATAATCCTAAAGAAGATATAAACGAGTTAATGTTTGTTATCTTAATTTTCATTTGGAAATTTCAGTCAATGTTTTGAATCTAGCGCGCATAATATCGTTTCAAAGTATATAGGATGGGAAATATGAATTGATATAAATAATTGTTCCTCGAAATACTGACTGATATCATCTTTCTGTATGAAAATTGATGATCATCTTAATTAGGTGGCTTGTCACAGGATATGTGTACTAGCCTTGCACGTAAATCAAATCGAACAAAATAAATTCATTTGAGAATATCTTGTCAGAAATTCGTTAATATATTTAGAAATTTGCATCAAAATAATTTATAAATGGCGTTTTATGAGATTAGAAATTTAAAAACTTAGTATACACGACACATATTTATCTCGATGCTCCAGCTAATTTTATCGTGTGTTTATGATGATATCATCTGAACTTTTACCAAATCATATACCGTACTATTCGGTGGATTAGCCGCTGGCTTTACGTCAACTTTTGATAAAATTTGAAACCTGCGGCTAAAACAATAATGCCGCTATAATATGAATTTTTACCATGTCAAGTTCTTGCTTAAATATAAAGCTTATAATTTTTTAAAGAGATTAACTCTGCAGCATATATATTGGTGCGATCTATACACTAAACTATATGGTAATTGACATCGATGACAACCCAAATATATATATTTATAATCTCATGAATGGTGTGCAACGTGATGAGGTTCAAGATGATAAATACATTGTTATTTAACAATATTTGTGAATCGATAATTTTGCTGATCCTGGAATTTATCATTCTCGTAACATGGACTACGAGTGAAGCTTGTTATACTCAGTTCATTGTTGTATATCATTATTAGCGACAGTTAATCTGAAGTAGCTGAACCACACACAACTAAAGAGTCACTTTTTTAGACTCAGATATCAGGTAAACTAATTATTTAACACAGCTAATGTATTTAAAATGAACTTATAAAAGACTAAATTTGATTGTTAAAACAATATGCAGAGGGTTATTTACTTCGAAAGCATGTACATCAGATTTATTTAGGAGAATACGCTCATTTAAATGATATACACTGACTGTTGGAAATTTATTTTTAGGTAGACTTCAAAAAAAATATCATCGCTATCAGGACGAGTTTCACAAATCTTTGGATAACAGCGCTCTCAATATTTTTTAATTAAATAAATTTATCGGTTTGAACCAATTATTCGAAAGACAATCAATGTGTTAATATCTATTTAATCTATTATGTATTATGGTTGTATTTATATTCTATTATATATCATTTGCATTGAGAAAAGTACCTCTAATTTTTCATGACATATAGATACTTTTAATGTCCTAAAGTGATAGGATTTTTGTTATTTTATTCTTTTATTATTTACAATGTTCGACTTTATCATTAAAAACTCAAAATCAAATATAAATTCGAATTATCGTACTCATTCGGGTCAATGTTGTGTTTCCTTTGACTTATAAATCTATAAAAATCTTGAAAGTTTAAATTATATATTTCTTTTATTTGATGCGGTTTTATTATTCAAAAACGATACTTCTCTATAATCGTGGCTCTAATAAATAGATTCTGTCAATGCATCAACCGGAAAGTGAAAGTGAAACATTGTCCAGTCCAGAAATTGTCACTGAGTCAACTCAAGAGGTATTTAAATTATCCTATCTGTGATAAAGAATTTCCTGCAAATTTATTTTGTAACCCTTGTAAATAATATTGAGCAAGATTTTTACATTTGAAAATATAAATTCAAAGATATATTTCTCATACAAATTATGATTCTTGGTCTTTTCTGTTTTACCGTCAACCACAACCTAATTTATATTTAGGTTGTTATTTTGTTTATATATATATTAATTAACTTAGATACCAGACAGATTTGGTTATAATTAATGATAACATAATAAATTTACCTAAATTTACCTTATACTATAAATGCTGAACCTGGACTGAATACTTATAATCTATGAATTTATTCTATAATCTATAAAAATCTAGTTTTTTTATAAAATTTTTACTGTATATTCAAAGATCAAGATTTTATGAAAAAGTGTCGTTTGTATTTAAATTTCCTCAGTAGGCGATATGATTTAATATGAGAGTTTTTGATAGTATTTTTAAGATTAATAAGCAGTCTGATAGATGTTTTATCCGAATTCATCATTTTTTGAACAATATTTGAATCAAGATTCACACATTAATTCTTTCTTTGAAAAATTAATGTTGACAGATTTTTTAATGACTCAATACTATATCATAATTATATGGTATTTTAGTAAACATCATTCACAGATAAATTTGAAATCTTTTTCAAAATCGAGTTATGCAAAAGCTATCATTCACATCTCTAAATCGTTCCTCAGTATAGAATTATAAACTCTGATTGTTGTCGGAAATAGTCGTAATCTTGTTCAAAACTTTCAGGGGAATGTGTTGACAAAATTTATTTTTAAATTCATGCATAAATCTTTTGTGAAAATCCCATGTAATTTCCGAGTTTTTTTTAAATAAATTAGTCCAGTTTTAGAATTGAATCTTAAATAATAATTTAAATTTTTTGGGAATGAGTATTCTTGATTTTGATTACTATAAATGGTAACAGAAAACGAATTGTGATAACTGAGCTTAATTTTATTTTCTCATATAGATTATATCGTTACGATGATAATACTTTATTGATAAAATTTATTTTTTTTGTCAGTATATCATATAATTAATGTACAAATTATGAACTTTTACCCCTCATCATTTTTCATGACACACAGAAATATATCGTAAAATATTTCTATAATAAAATACTTTTAATTGATCATCTAGTATTTTTTTTAACTAAAATAATCATAATTTAAATTTTAAAATGAATATATTTTGCATTTTACGACACAATCAAATTATGAAAAATATGATATTTAAAGTTTTACATTTCTCATTAAATACATTTTAGACTCTAAACCGGCAGGCTGCTGACAAAAGTGGTGTAGATGTTCCTGAAGCTGGTAATGATAGTATCTCTATAGATTTAAAAACATTTCCATCTACATCCAAACAAGAGGGGTCGACGATATCTGATCCAAAACAACAAAACCCGCCACTGAAAATAAAAGTATATTTTTAAATATATTTTTTCTGATGATAATATCAAGGTTTAAAATTATTCTTATTAAAATCAGATCTAGTATCTTTATTTTTAGATTAAATTTAGTTTACAGAATTGCCGTCTTATTGTGCAAAGATAATATGAAATTTGATATCGATAATTTTATCGAAAATTTATAACCTTCTTAAATATTGATAAAACATAGCATTTGTTACCTCCCTAGTTTAAGCATTCCAGAACCATCAACTCTTATAATAAATTCGTAATTCATTCAATCCCTACATCTTCAACATATAAAGATGATATGTTCCACAGATTATTATAAAAATCTCATCGAGAATAATGGTAATTAACTAGATTCAAGAATCAGTCAATATGAAATACTTGGCTTTATGATAATAAACTCTCATTTATTGGATCTGATTTATAGTTTTTATAGACTTTTACAAAAATATTATTTTATGTTGGGTTGACGAAAAAAATCGAAAATATACTTTGAATATGGAGCCATCAAGTGGATGATTTTTTAAATATTTGTTGCATATTGTATTACTAGGCTTTGATTGCAGTGTTTCTAAAGTGCTTTGAAAGTGATAATTATTATTATATCTAAATTCGATGCACTTATTTTATTGTTTATGATATAAATTACAATGACAATCGAATATACTTATGATTTTTACCAAAACAATAAAATTAAGGCTTGCCATCGAAATTATTAGAATTCATAGATTTCTAAATTAAGAAATAACTAAATTTTAAAATTTGAAACTTAGATCTGAATACATTTGATTAGATTTTAACAAATTTCATTCATATTTAAGATATTTGAATTCACTCGAAAAATATCTACGAATATTTTTGCTTTATAATCTCGAATCAACACCTAAACCGACTCAGATCTCATAATTTTACCCGAAGACATTTTCGTAAACAGTTTTATGTGTTAATTTTCGAAATAGGTAAAATTTCTTGCTTCTCACATTTAACATAAAAGTATCTATCGAATAAAGACATCAATTATTCTATATTCCTTTGCATGTTTTTTATCTAATTAAAAAAAATAAAAACATACCTGAGTCAAAGGTTTATTTTTGAAATAAAAGGATTTAACTATTATTAGTTTCTACAGTTCCCAAAAAATTGTATGTTTTTTATATTTGTGTAATCAAAGATTAAAGTGGTTAAATCAAATACTGGGAAAAATGAATTCAAGATAGCCGAAGGTATTATTCGTATAATAATTTCAGAACCATTGTTTGTTACAACTTCTCAAGTTTCTGATGAAGTTGTATCTGTTAATTCTGATATCAAGAGTGTTTCCTCACAAGTAATGGATTATTATTTGATAAAAATGTTAAATTTGTTTATTATTTAACCTAAAATTTCGATTGAGTCCATAATTTGATTAAATATTTAAAAATGAATACAGAACATATATTAAGGCCACTAGAAAAATAGATTAAGGTCTCTAACCCATCAAAAAAAAACATCTTCGAATAAAACATTCATTAATAATGACTTTTTTTTTATTTTTTAATTATTCAGCGTAATTTGTTGAATTTTCTAACCGAATATAATTTTTTCTGCTACACTCTGAGGATGTCATTTTATCAATTTTACGCTTTTTCGATGGTCATCTGATAATATTAATGCAATTAAAACATTTGAATTTTTACTCTATGTTACAGTTTATTTGATGATGAAAAAGGGAGTTTTGATTCTCATGTTACTTTTTTGAAATGTTGTAAATCTAAATCCAATGATTTATCGGATAGTTCACTCAAAATACGATGAATTTTGAATTAAAGGAAAATAATGAAATCTGAAGAAAGATTAAGTGATAATTCACCTCTGATTTCATGCGTTAAATAATCATCAACCATGTAAAATAAATGCACATAGACCAAAACATTTTCATTCACTGTTCAGTAAAATATGTTTCTGATGATTTTTATTAAATCCTGATATATAAATATTTAACGAATAGTTTTAATGCTTAATCAACATCGTTCTCTTAGTTTCAAGTCTGATTTATAAATAATGGCATTTCAAAATAAATCATATTATATAAACTAATTTCAACAATTCTTCGAAATCCTTTATCATCCATGCTAGTCATTATAATTACATTTTTGCCAAGTAGATTGATCCTTGTTGTGATTGAAGTGAATCTTCGGCATCAATATAATTAGATCGAAATGTAAATTGACCAAATAAAACGCAGAGTTATTTTGAAGTAATTGGACTATTATTTTTGAATGTTATAAAATATTTAAACATAGAGATTATAAGAATCAGTTAAAAATAGAAGTGTTGTTCTTGAATTTAATTAAAAGTGGAGTACCTATATCTTAATAAAATAAAAGAGCCAAATGTTAGAAAAAGATTAAATTTGAATGCTGAACATCGTGGCTATGAATTATAGAAGTACCGCCTTATCAGATGGGTTTTTGGAAGATGTGTTAAACACAAAAATACTTAAATAAGCAACAATTTTCAGTCCAATAATAGAATGAATCGATCTCTCGATTTGACCACAACAACTAAACAGATTAGAAAATGAGTGATTGTAATATCTGCCTTCTAAAAAAATGAGTTTACACACCCCTAAAGAAGAATATTTTTGATAGCCTAATCCACTATTTTTTTAATACAAGCCTTCTTGTTTGTAAACAGTAGATAGAGCGGAATATGATACATGTAACAAATTAGAATAAGATCAATATACGAGTCTATGCAAAAATAGAGAGTATGGAAGATAAAAAACAGTATATTATAATACAAGAATGCATCAAACATATTCTTTGATGCTTGATTGTTTTTAATCATTTTCTTATTACATTTCTTTATTTATTCGTCAGTTTCAAACATATAAACGTTATATCATATTCGAACTGTGCATGTTTTTTGATCAGTTGCAATTATCGTGCGTTTGATTATAATGTTAGAGACTTATTACTGTGTTATGTGAAGTATGAAGTGATAAAAATATGCGCGCAAAATCTCATACTTATTATATTCCCAATGTATTATAGATAGTTATGTTAAAATATTGCATAAAAATTAAAAAAATGAAAAATAAACACATAATCATATTTTTTATAATATTTATTTGAGAGTAATTATGTAATATATTGTTGATTATCCAGATATATTTTTCCTAAAATAACCTACACATTCATTCTAAAGCCAACAATCTTAATTTTTGAACAGGAATCCTCATGCAAAGATCGTTTTTAGAGAGTCTTTTAATTTTTGAACTGGTATACCTATAAGATTTAAAATGTTTTGTCACTGTTAATGATATTATTTAACTTTTAATACGTGATAAATTGCGTGTCTTTCAAGTATATAAAATTTATTTCTTTTTTTTGTTTAATTTAATATTTAGTTATTATTTTAAATATTCAATGTACTCATTAGTTCCGGTTAACAGATTACTTATCAAATACATTTTTTGTGGAAGATGAGTGGGTGGTCAAAGTTGATTTTTCTTACTTCATCCCTGTTTTAAATGAAAAGAGAAATATTTTGATTTTCGATTTAATGGTAAACCGACTCCTGAAATCGTAACCTTGTCTACAACAGAAGTATTATTTTTCCATTATACATTTTAACATATAAGTTTGTAGCGGTTACACAACAAAACCTGTATATTCTGATTATTTTTAAATTCAAGTATTATTTTTCATCATATTCGTGATTAATTGTTTTTTTTTCTCTACTTCAGACAACAAGATCCTATTTAAATTATTTTAATTTTTGAAATTGTTTCAAATTTTTCATAAATTTCCATATTTTATTTATTGTCTTACATTTGCTAATACTCATAAAATTTCTTTCACATGAAATTAACTTGATTTTGAATACGAGATTGATCTATATGTGATGTAAGTATTTTCGATATGAACAAGATAGGGATCTGTAGTTTTGACAACTGTATTTCAGTGGACTGAGGCAATTCTATCTATCCATTCATTTGAGACGAACCAAAAATGAACTATCAGATAGATAATAAATAAACAATTATTTAATGATTTGTTTTACTTTAATTATCATAAAAACATAATTTCAACATTCATATAACTAAAATTATATTGTATAAAGTACAAACAACGGTTTTAAAATACATGTATTATCCATAATATAATGTCTTTTTTTATAAAACATCATTTGTTCGCTTATTAAAATTTTTTCGTTGTTTTTGATAAATATACCAGTATTTATATGCTTTTTATTTATTCTATAATTTAAATATGCTTAGTATTAGTGTTTATTGACAAATTTTTCGTTGTTATTCGGTTCTAAATATTATATTTTAAGATCTATATTTTTTTCTTCATGTATCACAAAAATACATATCTCATATCCATGTAACAAAATGACATAAAATGATATCGGATATCATATTCTTACCACTAAGAAAGGCATTCGTTTTCAACATTAAGAATAATTCTGTCGTGAGCAAAATATATAAATCCATAAATTCCTGATTGATGTGAAATCGTGAATACATTTTTGTCATTTTTAGTTAAAATTTATTAAGAATACGATAAATTAAAAATAGATTAATCTTTTGGATCTCTGGATATTCATATATTTACATTAAACGAGATTTAAAATGAATATTCTGTCCGAAATCAATGACTTCACATTTCAACCATGTTAACCGATCTATGGTTAACATTGAGTTATTCATCGTTTAGAGTTATTGGAGATCATGAAAATAATTATAATTGGAAATGAGTGAAGGAATAAGAATGGAAGCGATGGTTACAAAATTAGAATTTCGATTCCCATCACGTGAATTTTTTTCCTTCGAGATATAAGTTTTACGGGTCTGTTATCATAATTGATACATTAATAACATATTTTATCGAGTTAATTCAAATATAAAAAAGTTTTTGTGTTCTTTTCTTACAATTATTCGGCATTTATCAGCAATAGTTGGATTTTTTTAAAACGCTATTGGTCAAATATATTTATAAACCTTATTAATAAATATAACCTTAAATTATTGGTTGAATATTATTAAAAATTAAGCAATTTAAATTTAATTGAAATATATCGTCCAATTACTATATATTCAAAAATATAGTCATAGCAATTAAAAATTGATATTTCTTAAAATTAGAATCAAAACGATGGTGAGTCTGTTAACGACGATGTTTATGCCTCACAATCATGTAGTTTCGGGACCAATCTAGATGTAAAACCAGCAACATCGTCAATCAAACAAGAAGAATTAGTAGATTCCGATCTAAGTAAAATAGATCGTGAAGTTAGACTAACGGTAAATAAGTTTGAATATGTTTTTCGTAAACAATAAATTTAAGTTGGTATGGTTATAGGTCAAAGTGATATTTTTCTGATTTTTAGTTAATTCAATGTATTCTATCGTCTCCTAAACTTTCAATTTATAATGCAAAATTCCTTTATTAATATATGTAATTATTGAGCGATTTTAACCGCGAAGAAACACTATATTTTTAAATTCTATTTTAACAACATTCGTTATTTTATAGCGCATCAGACCACATTTCTTTGCAATGTTTGAAATAATTGATTGTCGCCTTCACATAATCATCTATTATTTAATAAAAATTTAACACAGGGATTGTTAAAATGAATTCGATTATGAATAATCTTAAACAGATGTTGACTCACGATTGATTTTTGACAAATAATTAGACATTTTGTGAAGTATACTCGCTAAATGTCGTGACGAACAATTTGGCTTTCGTTTATAATGTGATTCATGTTAATATTACGAACATGATTTCGACTAAAATTTCGATCAAGCACTTATAATGATAAATTAGTAAATAATCACCAACAATATGAACTTCAAAAAATTTGTCTATGATATACAAAATTGGATAATATAAAAATAATTTTGAAATATTATCGAAATCTTAAAATCAATTATTTTTCCCTGTGGACATTTAAAATTTATATTTAATTACCGAATTTGTTCTATTTTTTCAATTATTTTTGATGTAAAATATTCTAAATATATTAAAATATTTGTGTAAATCATCAATTTAACGATATTTTCAAGCATTTTGATGATAAGGAAGTGTTTGTCTATTGGTACTCATTAAAAATTGATGCTTTGATCATTTTTGGTCTTTGTCTGAAAATATCGCATTAATTGCATATCTTGTTTTAAACTATAAAAATGCAACAAATCTGATATATCAGATCGGTTTATTTTCGTCATATTCTGAATCGTTTTCAGAGTAAAGTTAATTTTAAAAATTAAAGATATCTCAGAAGATATGATTTTTTCTTGATTTGAAACTATATAATTACCAAGATGATCAATAATTAACATTTATATTTCGTTATTCACAATAGATTCCACGTTTTATACCGATAAAGCAACAAACAAGATACAAAATAATCCCGAGTATACATTCAATCGAATTAACAGAACCAAGCCCGACATCTTCTCAAACCGAATATGACGTTCTGCCACTCGATTCGGACATGTCGAACGAATCTTCTAATTCTGAAAAAGTAATATTGATTTTTGATTTTTTCGAAAAATATATTATTCCTTTTAAATTAAAATTTGACAAATATACCTAAAGGTTGGAATTGTGAAAATTAAACATATGAAGGACAAATAAAATAGTTTATCCGCAAAAGGATTAACATTTGATTTCGAAATTTATTGCAATTCACATTACATCATGTAATACTTAACATTGATTATGTAAAATAAATTCTGCTTGATCTTCTTAAATCTTGACTGAAACCTGTATTTTTTGTTATGTCTTGAGACATTAATTTTTTTTTGCAATTAAAAACAAAATAACTTTCATTAATGTTATGTATCATCAAATCGACGAACTGTTGTTTTATGAGCTTCAATTTATCGTCCATCATATCATTTATTTGATTTTTGAGGCGCAATCTCTTCATTCAATTTTTATATGGGGATTTGAATAAAAAACATATTCATCGGAAAAACGCATTTGATTCGCCCGAAATACAATTTAGATAATCGTGTACTATATTATTCATGTATCATACCATCCTTTTCTCTTGTTTTTTATAAATTAATTATGGGATTGGAAAGTGTTAATGAAAGTATAGTGAAATTTTTGGTGTTGATTAAAGGATTTTAACCAAATTATGGCTCAATTGACATTATTTTCTTATTTGTAACGTGGTTACTCGGTTCATTTCTTCATGTGATTTCAATTTAAATTCATTTCATCTTAAGAAAATTATTCAAAAATATAATGACCATATATTATAATTGCTTTTTCAAGGCCTCGATATTTTCTAGTCTGTTTCATTTATCGGTGTAATTACGTCCAATATTATAATTCGGAGTCATCATTTTCAATATTTATAAAATTTATTGATTTGGAGACCGTAAACCACATTATAATTTTAAATATATTTAAATATTTACGCATATACATATCCTTAAAACAATCTTGGCTGATAATTATTATTAATGACTACACATCTTAATATTCTGTTATATAAATGCCATGATATCGCCATGTTGGCTAATAAAAATGTCGTTATTTTCATTGTTTCACATTTCATGTAGCATATTACAGTAAGCTCATCGCAAATCGTATTTAAATTTAAAGGGAAAAATCTGGAAATACCAGATTAATTCTTTTAATAAAATATAATGCATCAGATAATTTAGTTTGTCACTCGTGTAAAAAATTCTTGTTTTCGGAAAAATACATGCTGATAAAGAGAAAATTATATCATGATATTTATTTCTGATTATGGATGGGAATGACAATTTCCTATCTGTGATAATAAACAAAGCTTTTTTCTTTATTTTTAAGCCTATCTCTCTGTTATTCTTTAAAGTTTTTAGGTTATTTTTTGATAATGTTGTTTAAATTTATGCATTTGGAAACATGATATAGCGCATGCCCTCATAAAGGTTTTTACATTATGAATATTAAATCATGGTTTTAAATAGATATTTTTAAAAAATTTATTTTGTGAATTTCAATTTATTCTATGTGGTGATTACCATTTGAATATAAAATGGAAACGGGGTTTCCTTACACAGTTTCCTTCATAACATTTATTTCGATTAAAAATAGTTGAGACGATTCGTAACATCACACTCTAAATTTATCTATTATATTGTTATTATATATATTTGGACATTGAGAGTTACTAAATAGTTCAAATATGCTTAACAATAATTTTTTTTTCATCTGATTGCTACATAGAAAATGAAAAATTTGAAATATTTTAATTTTGTTAGTTTCCTCAGTTTATATCGCTGAATTTACAGAATTTTAGGACATTATTTTTGTAATAGGTTATTTTTTAAGCTACTAATTCGAACAGTGTGATTATTAAGTTGAAAATTAGTTATTAATTACGATTTCTATATCATTCTATGTTGAAATCTCTAAAATATCCATTGATGCCATTTTCACGATTTCGTTTCTTTTGTGATCACTTCTCTTCATTAATTATATTTCCTCGTTCACAGCGATGCCCGTAATTCTAATATATACCATTCTACGAATCGAAAATAAAACACTAGTCCTTATAACTATTAAATTACCTTTTTTAAAGATTATTTTTTTCTCTAAGAATAAAAAGGTTAGATTTTTTGTAATTTCATGCATGAATGAATACATACCTGTCAATTTTTGACTTATTGATTTTCTTTTAAGAGATCAATCCCTAACATGAATTTTTGCTAATCCTGACAATGACACATAAGGTCTGAGAAATGACTTTCTTTTATTCAGACACAAAATTAATATGAATTTTCAAATGATTTATTCTTTTTTACAATGTTTATCAAATAATAGCATATACATTTTTTTATTGATTCCTGATAAATGATGGATACAATAAATAGGAAACCCTTTGTTAATATGAAATTCAAATCTAATATATAGTGTAATAAATAGCCATTAGTCTTTCTTGGGCATTGTGGCGTTCCACAAACCTTCATATATATTTATAGATTCAATTTGATTTATTGATTATCAGTTGTATTTCACTGAGCAGATTCAATTTGTAAAAATAATTTTTTACAGTATTATACATGATCGTAATATTTAGATTTTATCTTTGCATGGAGACCTAGACGAGAAAGGTCATGAAATCAGGGAGACCCCAACAGATTCAGCTGGGTTTAAGGTTGAGGTATTATTATTTGATTCAAAAAAAGATCTGGATTTTTTGAATTAATTTACCAGTATTATCATAACGATTTTAAATTTTTCCACTTTTTAATTATTATATTCTATACCAACTATCATTTATTGCATTTTAATGATTTAAGATAAACTAATATCTTTTTTTCTTATATTCTAAACCATTAAAAATTTAAAAAAATTGCTTGTTTATCATTTCAATTTATTCTTTAAATGCGAATAAAATAGATTTTACAAGATATAAACGTTATTTTGAATTAAAAGAGATTATTCGATGTATGAAATAATCTCCGAGAAAGGATATAAGATATATCTTGCGTCTTTTCCTCAGATTATTTTCTTTTTGGCTCCTCTATCGTGCCATCAATTTCAGACATAAATAAAATGTGTAATCAGATCGATCATGAACATGATTAATGAGCTGTTTTCGTTAGATGTTATTGATTTAAGATTTCTGATATTTATCGAATTGAATATATTTACATGAAAACAATATGTAAAAACAAAATTTTGTAATGATTCATATCCATAGGATATTTTTGGGAATGTATTTTTTTTTAATTAATGTTTTTAGGATATTTAATCTTGATATCAGAGAGAATATATTTCAGTTATTCTATCTTGTTAAAAATCAATAGAATCAAGATAGGTTAATTATTTGAATACGATTTATTGTAGATGGTAGAATAATATCCGGTTATTTACATTCTCACTCAATGAAAATGCTACACGTAGATTTCTTCCACATATTTATGACAAAATTTAAAGCACAATATAAGATTAATAACCGAACGATGATATTTTAATTTTTACCATATTCGGAATATGAAATAAGACCTTCATATTTAATGTTGTGATTAAATATGATGTACAAAATAAATGTTTTTCATAAACCTTAACAATGTTTACTTGATGGTCAACCTATTTGTGGGACTTTTTATTTTTGTTTATAAAGAGTTTTTATAAATTTAAAATTTGGAAGACCTAGACGCAACTGTATCATGAAAAGTTTATTATTTAAGATTTAAGAGTAGTTTCATACCATTAAAAATAAATTAGAAATTTAAATAGTAGTAATCGACTTTACATTGCTGGATAAATTGTGTATCGATTAAATGTTCAACGATCATAACTATTAAATAAATGTGACTAATGGAGAGAATAGTAATTAACTAAATTGTCAAAAATTTAATTTTATTCAATTAATATATAATATTAAGATGCCAGTTATATCTGGTACTACGTTTATTTTCCAGTAATATATATTTTTATCCAAACTTCTTGTAATCATATATCAGTAATCATTTGAAAAACATAATTTTTGATTTATTGTTTGCTATTATTAAACGATAGCCATTAAATAGTTTTGACTCGCATTAATAATTGGATACGTCTAAACTTCTTTTGAATAATTAATGTAAATAGAATGTTTTTTGTCAAATGGGAAAAATAATACCACATGATTATGAAATTTATACCTACAAAGATTTAATTTTACATGTTTAATATTAGAATCCAAATGAAAGTGCGTCGTTGGATACAAACGTTAATAACCCGCTAGCAGGTACTTCCAAAGTTCATCTAGATATAAAGTCAGATACATCATCAATCAAACAAGAAGAATCAAAAGGTTCAGATATAGGCCAAATAAATCGAGAATTGAGAGTAACGGTAAATATTTATAAATTTATTTTATAAAACAATGGATTTCAGATATGGTTTTGCTCGATGTGATCATGTTCTACTATTCTATAAATGTATTATAATTAAGAACATATTCAGTTGATAAACAGGAATGGATTCATATAATTTCAGAAATTTAAAAATCTTTAAATGTTTTATGTTTTTACCAGAAAATTTATTTGTTTATATTTGAAATAATGATTGGACTTAAAACTTGAGCTTGCGCAAATGTATTTATTTTATTTATAACACCAATCAATCTCCAAACCTCGTGGTTAAAATTACAATGATATTGTAATTAATAAACAGTCGCACGAGAATAATGGAGTCTTTAAACACGTTAAATCGAATAATATTAACTTAATTATTTTATAATTTGTGAATGTCATGTTTTTTGATCATATATTCATTCGCATAAAAAAAAATTTAAATTATTAGAATTTCGACGATTTATATGTAAAAATCATATCTGTGAATATTAGAGATCGGTTGAAAATGTAAAATTAAAAAATATGCTTCTTGGATGAAAACATATGTTTTTGGTAAATTTTAGATTCTGTACTTTAAAATTAATCAAGCTAATATTGATAAAAATTGGTCCTTGTTTTCAAAAGGAATAATATGCAAATACTTTAAGTATTTACGATCCATAACCCGAATACATTGTATTATATTGTTAATTAGGCATTTTTTCATTATAGAAGGATATATTCGAAGTTATAGTTATGACGCGAAATGTTTCGTATTTTTAAGATATTTTTATTTATTCAAAGTATTTCAGATATATTTAATAATAAAGTTTTAATCACCAATTTCTCTATAATTACTCTAGAATTTGTATTTAGCAGATTCGGTTCAATTTTTGCTCTTTATAAATGATCTCAGCGTTTATCAAATGTAATGACATTATCGAAAAAATATTCATTGTTCGTTTTTGGTATTTCCACTCTAAACTTTGAATAATTTTGCTACAGCAGATGCTGTCGTGGTTTTCTTATATTTCCCATGTGTTTTACAGACGATATAATTCAAACAATTCAAAATATATTAATATATACTTCTTATTCGCTTTTAAAAGTTTTAATAACAATTTAATAAAAAAATCATATTATGTTTCATGATCTGTAGATTCCACGTTTTTTACCGATAAAAGGACAGACAAGATACAAAATAGTCCAAAGTATACGTTCGATCTAATTTACAGAGCCGAGCGCTGAATCATCTCAAATAGAATATCAAGTTCTACCTCTCGATTCAGTAGATGAATTTTCTGGATCTCAGCAGGTAATACAGCTTTTTATTTTTAAAAATGATATATTTGTAATATTCAGAAATAATATGTAGATTTTTAATTTCATACATTAAAAAATTGTCATGTCCTAACAAGTATTAATTTTTTTGATGAGACATAAATTCAAACAATTTAAATGATTAAATAAACCCTACGGAATATTATCCCAATATATTTTTCAGATAATAAAATTTTGACTTGACTTTTGATAAGAATTAATATTTCTATTTAACAATTTTTTTTATTAATTGGCGTGTCATGCACAAACAAACGGCGTTTTACAAATCATAAACTAGCTATTGCATAAATGAAAAAATTGTCGTGTATCTTGAATAGAAGCCACAAAACATACAAAAAATTTTTAATATGAGTTTAAACTGTATCATAAAACGATTTATTTCAAAATCGATATTTCTAATAAAAGTAGACAAATATTTAAGATGGTTCTATCCATATATATCAAAACAGATAACGATAATCATCCGAAGTACATATGACGAATGAAATGCATAACTCTTTGAAAGGCTGCATCTAATAGAATCTTAACAGGCATATAATACCGTTAAATATTAAAAAAGCATGACTCAGTCAAAATGATCCAAAAATAAACACCAACATGACTTAACCAAAATAAGATAATTTGTAGATTGGTACTGTTATCTCTAGATAGGAGTAGACGATGCAGTGCTGATGGATTAAATTTCAGACAATTTAAAAAATTCATTAGGTCTTATTTAAAAAATAGTAATCAAAACTGAGCATATATTTATATATAAGTTATATTAAACTTTTATGATGCGAAGTAATAAGAATCTAAATTTAAATGTTATTTTGAGATAATTAATTGGGTTTGACGGCCTTTAACACCGCCAATATTTGTTAACCCTGTCTATTTAAGTTTTTTTAAATTCATTTCTCCCTATTTTTAAATATTAGACAGGGTTAAATAGATTTATGAATAACTAACAAGCTTTATGCTGAGAAATGATTGAGATTTATGCTTTATATATTTATTAAATATAAAATGAGGTTTAATATTTTGAGACAGTTATTTATTTTTCTGTTTATTCTATAGGCAGGTTTTTTATTAATATTACGATCTTTTTAATTCAAATAAATATTTCAAATGTTTTTGGAAGATTTTTCTTGATATTAAACATATGCAATTAAACGTAATATCAATACCATTTAAATTATGACAATTATATTTTAAATCCTATTTGTTCATGATTCGCCCTATATGGATAGTTTTAAAATTAAGTCTAATTTATTCATAGTACATTTTGATCATACCTGATGATTTTTACGTGCTTTATGATGTTATATTAACTGATAATAACATGCCATACAAATCTCTCCGTTGTTACGATCTAAGGATTCTTACTTGATCAACACATATGTGCTTTACCATTTCGATAAATATTATCCGATAAATGACTTCTGAATGATATATTATTTAATCATAAAACACAATATGTGTGTTTTGATTCAACATGCTTGTGATAAAACGACACGTTGGGTTCATAAAATTGATAACTCTATCATCTATGTCAGGAATTTCCTACTCTTAATTTCTTCACAATCATCAAAATGTTTTTATGCTCACATATTGATATATAAATTGAGGTATATTTGAACAAATTTACACATCTGTTCAATAATATTATTTAGTAATTTACATTTATCTAGATGATAATTAAAGATAAATTGTATAAATTCGTATCAGAATTTGTGTTGTGTAATTTTAAAAAATTGATTTTACCTAAAATTTATTCTTTGATAGATATTCTTGATGTTTTTGTAATTATACGATTCTATTTAAACAAAAAAAATTCATGTAATTATTTTTATATGCGTAATAAAAAGATTTATTAATAAAATTAATTAAAATCTTTTTTGTGTTCAAAAAATTCTACATATTTATCCGATGGATCTATGATCATTATTTATAGTCTACGAATGATTTCATGGCATTTCGTCAATTTATTTTTAGTTATTAAAAGCTAACAACTTATACGTTTGAATTTCGTTACATGAAATATTTTAAGCGTTCGGTTAAGTCATGTTTTATCGTGAGATATATATATCAAAACATCTTTATCATCCTATTTCTTATTTTCAACGATCAATTTGTCTTTATTTGGTTCTGATACCATAATTATATCAAAATCCTTTCTTAAATGCTGTTTTAGAAGCTGATTTTCACAGAATATTTGTATTAGAAAGTAGAACAGAATTTTCAAAAATGACTATCATAAATTACTTACTATAACCCGATGACGTATGTCCATCTCATCGTATTGTTTAAAAATCGGCATCACAATATATTCTTCAGGTTTTTATAATTACAAACAAAGGTTTATTCTCTGTTCAAAATACAACACATTTGTTTATTCCTCAACTATTCACAAAATATATGCATAAAAGAAAAATAATAAACCACGAGTATGGTGTGAATATGTGGTATGCTTAATGACTGTCGAATAGTTACTAACAACTAAAATGGGGTCGTTTCAGACAATATTATATGTTCTGATTTGATCTTGTCGAATTGTTTTATCAAAAAGATTTACATGGTCAAAAGAACTTTCGGTTTCTTAAGACAATATTTAATATAATAAAACATTTAAAGATTTTAATGAATTATCCATTTGTTGATTCAAACCTTGATTCATGTAATATATTGATTTTTACAAAATATAAAAATGATCTAAAAACGAGTAGTCAAATTTATGTCTAAATAAATGCCTTTACTTACTGAGAAATTATTATTATTAAAACCTGATAAGTTCAGTTTTTTGTTCGGTCATTCTGATAAATCAACCAAAAATATCATTTAAATTGTCAAGTTACGGCTAAAATATTATTATTTTAATGGCTATTATCAAGATTTTTCTTTCTCGTTATTAAAAATATATAATTCCTAATTTTATATTTTAATGGTTCAAATATTTTTAACACCCGCTTTTAATATTTTATTCTTTAAAAATATACTCATTACAAATAATTCTTGCAATTTGGAAATAAAGCGAGCAAAGGATCACAGCTAGATTGCTCCAATTTATACTTTTCATAAATTGACGTCAATGATTGAGTTTGAATATAACCTCCAGAATTCATTTGAATTTTACTTGGTTGATTATTGCATCTTTTATTTATTTTAAAACACATCCATTTTTATTTCATGCCTTTAAAGTGATTTCTTTTTATTAAATCTAAATATGCATTTATTTCAGATGTTTTTCCTATAAACAGATTCCGTCTATTGATCAATCATCAATTGGTATGGGATTGGACCTTCATGCTCAATTTGCATAACATCAAGTATGAACCGCCTGCCGAACCTTCAAGTGAATTCGAAACAGATTCCGACTCAAAGTCAACCTTGCAAATACTTTCGCCAGCGCATATGGTATTTTCATTTAAAAATTTGATAATTTTCAATTCATCGAAATTTCAAAAATTCATACTATATAGTATGTTTAATAATCACAATATTTAGACTGTTGTTTCATCGTCTTGGTAATAAATAAAAAATTCGACTGCGCATGATCAACACAGATGTATCAAATCATCCCATAATTTCTATTAATTTGAATTTCTATAAAGGAATGAGATATAGTATTGCTTTTTTTATTGCTATTTATTATCTTTATTCTTTTGAAATTATATTTTTCAATAAATTAGTTTAAACAAAAGATATTTTTTAATCAATAATAATGTTTTGTAGTATACGCCTTTATAATAAATAGATTCAGGTCACAGATAAATCTGAAATTGTTAAAAGTTTGAAATCGAAGGCAAATGATGGAAAAAATATGATTTCAGAACCTCGTGTCGAGCCTTCATACGAATCTGATACAGATTCATATACATCGACAACGATACCAGGAATTACTTCAACAGATGATACGGTATTTATTAATTGTTTATAAAATATAATTAATGATCATAATTTATAAGTAACATGTTCTCATCTTCTTTTATACAATACAAATGAAATACTCTCTTAATTATTTAATCATTTTGCAAGTAAGCGAGCAAAAATTATATCGGTAAATTAAATCAAATTAAAAATAAACAATTGTGTTTGTTTAAATAAGACCTTTTGAATATCATTGCATATATTTTTTGCATTTTATTTTAATTTAGGATGATTGAGCATAATTTGTTCACTTTGTTTTTGTACTTTAATTAATATCATTCATTCAACATTTTATTAATTCATAAATATCTTTTTAATTTTTGTTTGATATAAAAAACAGAATCCATTCACTTGTCAAACTGATATTGATGCGGATTCTCAATCAACACGAATGGATGTTCATGACGTTACAGATGAACACCTGACCAACCAACATTAAGTGCGAAGGCTGACGGTGCTAGTACATCAGCTGATTTAAGCGCGTTTTCGCGTCTTTTGAATGCACCTATTTTTTAATTTATCGTAGATATATGAATTTTTGATATAAAATAAAATATACACAGTTTTATTTTTAATCCAAACAATAATTTTAAGCCCCATATGTTCATTTACCTTTGTGAATTATTATTTTATGGTACAGTTTGAATTATCATTTAAGGATACTTTTTAATAATTGATGCGGTATGTAGCATCCTTATTATGTACCTGCAGAGTTAATAATTAATTATTGACTTTAAACCATGAACTATAATATTGAATTTATTTTACATCTCAGACATACAACGCCTGCAATTCATGCAAAAATTGCCAATATAATCAGGCATTTTTATGAATGGCTTGTATGTTCAAATCATCGATATTTTACATTTAGGTTTTTCTTCGGATTGACCGGCAGAACTTCGAATAAAATCTGATGACAAATATACAATCGGATTAGTTAATGACAAGTTAAAGTTGTTTTATTTCAATAATATGGGATTAAAACTTAATAAATGAAACCTGATTAGTTATATTGGATTTTTAGGTCGATCATAAATGTTTTGAAATTAAAAACATTCATATTACATCTTTTAAGAATGCTTATGTTAATAATGAATTTTTTATACCTGTAAATACATAACATTTGTATTTTATATATTCTCTACGCGGGTGAATGTAAGAAAATGGCATTCTATTGATGACACAACGATTTACAAATTTTTAGAAATATGAATTAAACATTTATTGTCTAGTATGAAATTTGATATTCCTCCATTTGTTTATAGAGATATTCTGTATAAATATTCAGTTCATGGGCTCTAAAACTTTATACATTCTACAATAACTATGGTTTTTATCCACTGAGATATTAGATATCTCATTCTTGTCAAAATCAAATATTTTAATGAGCTAAATGAATCACATCCGGGCCTATTCATCTTTCTTCCTTTATATATTTTGTTTTAAAAAAGAATTGTTTAATTACTGTGTCTATTTTTTTGAGTTTATTCTAAAATTTATACGCATGACACGCAAATTTATCAATTATTAACTTTCTACTATTTCTAATATTTTTTATGAATGTTATCTATATTTATGTAAGGTTTATACCGCTAAAAATTAAAAAAAACGGAATAATTTTTTCAATATATTGATTTTTAGAGATGCGAACATACCATGAACGATTATAAACAACTTATGGAAAGGAGGAGAGCTGCCAGACTAGATAAACGACCAGTAGGTTTAAACTTTCAAATTTTATCGTAATTAATATCAATGATGACATGACAATAGACAANCCATTGATCGGTGGAATGGTGAAATCGAACATTTCTCTCACAGTTTTACCATGTAGAGATTTTCCGCTTGTAGAAGGGATGTATTCTCAAATTTATCGTGAATATTTTCAGCAACTTTTTTCGGACATCTCAACTGCTTTAAGTGAATCTTAAAAAAACAAACTGTGATAATTGGATTCTTGAGGCGATGTGCAACCTCAAAACCATTGTTGCGTGAACCTATTAAAATATTTGAAATTACTATTTTTTAATAAATGGAAGTCAGGAGACGAATACGTCGTATATTCTTCCTTTGTAATTAAAATTAAATAAGGTGCCCTTTTGAAATAAATGTGAAAAATTTCAAATAAAGTTCATTTTAAAAAACGGGAAATGGTCTAATACAAATATTGGTTTGACAATTAAACAAAGGCGCAATATGGTTTTCCATCATATATTATCATAATTTATCCAACAATTGATGATAAATTATTCCTATTTCAAATATTTTTGATTTGTATTTGACTCTGCTTGAATAATCACTTTTAATTGTGTACAATACACATTTACGTATTTTTTTCATCCAGATTTAAAGGACAAATTTGATTTTTAGTTGTGATCAAATTTAGAAACATTCAAAATTTTAAATATATTTAAAATTATTTTTTATATTTAAAATCAAACTATATTTCAAATAAAAAATATAGTGATAAATTGACAATATTTTTGATTATTAAAATCATTCTAATACAGAATCTATCTGCGGCTGAATCAGAAATTGAGGAAGATTCTAAATCAACTAAAACTGACGGAAATAGCATTATATCAGAAATTTCTGGCGATCGAATGAGTAACGTCGATACAGAGTCCAACACAGGAAGCTCCACAAAGAAGACTACTGAAGTATCTATTTTTTTCTGATATTCTCTCAATAAGTTCATTCGTTTTTTGATAAATATATAATTACCATCTTTTCTTATATTTGACTAATTTTGTGCAGAAATCTATTCAAAAACAATGAAATAAATATGTAAAAGTAAATGGTTTTGTTATCTAAGAATGCATTATAAACATCCTAACCTTTAATAATTTAAATTATTTGAAATCCTGTTTTATGAGGACAGAATTTTATCATTGAAATAGATTCAATATCAACAATTTTATTTCTCTGTTGATAATCTTATTTAGCAAGTGGATTTATCAACTTATTTTTTCATTATGATCGTAATAATTAGAAACAGGGCCAACATACCTCTCGTGTGGGTTCATCATATGGTCAAGCAGAAGATTATGCCCGAAAATTGATCCTAAAAACAAACGCAAAGGATCCTTCATTTGGAGTCGATAAAAACGGAGTTCCACTAACGGAAGAACAAATGGCCGAAAACAGAATTCAATGTGTATTTTTTGAATTTTTTATTCAAATAATTTTACATAATTTCTTTCTAAAAATAAAAAATATATTTCATGGTTTGATGTTTGATGATTCAAGTAATTAAGAAAAGTTGTTCTTTTATCTATATTATCGACGTTTACTTTTGAATTAAAAAATTGTAGAAGTCAGTCAATCTATTTACCGAATACATCATATTAATGTTTCGATTTACATCCGTCAAAATGGACATTTTATTGTTGTTCCTTTGATAACAAGTAATATAAAAATGATATATTCTCCTCTGATTTATTTGGTTATTTAATCGATATATTACGCATCGATTATCAACTAAAGATTTTTACTTATATTTGATTTTTTAGAATAAATTTCGAAAATCGTTATGAACCGATTTATGAAATATAAGAACTTTAATTCATTAAGTCTGATTTGAAATGTATTCATTTTTTGTCATCTGCATCCAAAATTATATGTAAAAGTGTTTATTACAAATGATTGATCGAAGATATAATGAAAAACACGACTAAAATATATATATTCTCAAATTTGTTTCCACCGTCTTTTTTTGATTGTGTTGCTCTTTAATGGTTTGGTTTTGGAATGATTAATATATTTATGATAATGAGTTTTTTATATTTTGATGGATATTAAACGATTGATATCATTTTCGCAATTAAATGCCGATGTTTTGATTATGATAGACAGTTCTCATATTTGTTAAAATATAGTTTTAATTATTGTTTTGTTGGATTACTGGCTTAAAGAATCAAATTGTTAAATTATATTCAAATCTTGTTAAAAATAAATTTTTGTTTAACACCCTTAACGACAAAAATATTTTGATTTCGAAATTATATTTTGTGTGGGCCTTTGCATGCACAAATTTTTATCATCAAATTGTTAATATGATAGTTAGATTCTATTTTAAACAGATTCGCATCTTGCTACAATAATATCATTATTTTATTTACATCTTGAATCATGATCATTTACTCAGACTATCTGTCATATCTTTATAATAATTACCAACTTAAATTCGTTTCTATTATAAAAATAAGACAGTTGACACTAATTATCATGATTTTTATAAAATATACCGCATTTTTCTGCCCTATACTCATTCGTAGCGTCTTGAAAGAGGTCGGAAATTTCATAAAACTCTTAACAAAAAAATGCTTGTAGACAAAGATTTACGCAAAAAGGTATATTGATAAATCGACAATGAATTTTATTATAAAACATTATCTCAAATGTCACCCTTTTTTTATTGTAAGATATCAAGATATTTTTTGGAAAGAATCTTATTTTAATATATGAAAATTTATTTTGTGTTAGTTTATTTATTTGAGTTCAAAAGCTATAATAATTTATTTGTTTTTTTTCAAAAATTGATATCCGATTACACGCGTTGTCATCATGTATACCAGTTGATGTAAAAAAATGATTCAACTCATATTTAAGGTCTTAATTTTTGTAATTATGAATAATCAATGAGACAAAATCAATCCTGTCGAAATATTTGTTTTTTTAGGGCAGAAATTCTGAATATCTTTAAAATAGACAGAATTAGTCATTATTGTATAAGGTAGTCAAAATCTTTTATCTTAAATTAACCTCTCATTTTTATATAAAGTTATATTGATTATCAATACACGTTTCTTATCACATAAGATGATTGAAATCATGGATGGGCAATCTCTGGACAGCAGAACAGATCCGGCCCTCATCTGTTTAAGTTTATTCAATCAAGCTCATGATAGAAGTAAAAATAAATGTGTCGAAAATGAACGTATACCATATATAGAGATATCCCTTGAATTTTAACGGTTTATAACACAGATGAGAAGATAAAAGACATCATCGTATTTAATCCGGCCCTCATGTGATAAAGTTATACTGGTCAGAATTATTAGATTAAAAAGATATTTTTTGTGAAAAAGAACAAATGTATCATCAATCAGAAGTTATTAACCATAATATGGAACTGCATTATTAAAATTAATTATTTTCAATTAATTAAATCTTACAACATACTGTAATTGCCAATATCTGACTCAACAAAAGGCAATAAATTTTAGAGATAAAGGAAGAATCTAATTCTTCAAGCACTGGGTAAACCATTCCAATAATTATTTTTTCTTTTAATTAAGCAATTATCACATTTTCGATGAATTCTAATGAAAAACTTTATTAAATAAATAAAATTTTGTTGACCGCTTAATATTTAATCCGGTACGCGATTCTAAGCCAAATGGAATTAATTGGCTCTCATCTGCTTAACTGTGCTCACCCCTTATTTAAATTTTCAAAATATGTTCTATGAATTTTAAAAGTACGCCTTTTGAGTCATAAAATAGTAACGAATTCTTTTATTCTAGTTAATTTTTTCAATCGTTCAACCGTTTTCTTTAGCTGTAACGTCATTAATTTTATTTATGTCTTCATGGTATTTCACCGATTTTGATCCTGATTAATGTTAAAAATTATCCAAAGAAAGGTTTTAATAATTCAATCAAATTTCATCTTAAGTTATAATACTATATAAATAACACATCCATCTGCAAGCCATCATCCCATCAATACACATTAATGCAGTAACCATCGACATATTATCTTCTATTTTCAGAGATCAGTTTGATTTTTATCTGTATTATCTTGGACCGTACTATAAATTTGATCATATTATCGGTATCGGATGCGCACTAAATTTGAATCAATTGTATTCTTTTAAAGTGTTGTGGGTTAAATTATACGTAGTTTTGGTGATTAACCATTATGTGTTTGTGTTCGATTGGTGAATTTCTAATTTTTTTAAGGCAGTTTTTTAGTTTAACAATAGATTTATCATAAATATCCTTTCAGTTAAGTCCTAAAAAATATAAAACTAACTGCATAAAGGTATTTGATGTGTTCTTTTAAAGATGATCGACTGTTTTTTTGTTTGTGTTGATTCTCAGATGAATGTTGGATTTATTGATGTTTCGTATTTGAGTATGAACATAAGTTAAATGAAAACGAAGACTACAAAATATGATAATCGGCGAAAGTTAACGAAAATTTTATTTTGAAAACAAAAAAACAAGGCTGACAAAATATGAGTTAAAAATACCAATGATTTAATACTTATTAAATTTTGGAATAAAGCTGTTTTGGCTGTTATTTTTGAATGCAAAAAATTGTCCCAAATAAATTCGTACAAAGTTACGAATTTTCTTATCTACAATGAAATAGATTCTGTTTAAAAATATATTATGAATAAATCGAATATCCAATTGTAATTATTCTAACGAAGCACGATCTATGTTAAAATTATAATTTTGTTTCATAATATCCAGTTAGTTATCTTTCCCAAAACATTAAGTGTTGATAAACATATAAATTTTCAAGTTAATTTGATTCTGAACCACAAAGTACAAAATTAATCAGAACATTTTTTTAATTTACTACTAAGTATATTTTGGTAGTCATACATAGAAAATAAAATTGCTTTAAATGACATATTGAAAAATAAATTGTGATGCTTTTATAACACTTTTGTTTTTAAAATGAAATTTTGTATATAATTTTACGCAAATACCATTTACTCCTTGAAATATTCATATAATTGAAATTTATTATTTTTCCAATAATTTAATTATATTGGGATAATGACATTAAATCCAAAAAAATATATCATGCCTAGTTTGAGTGGTTTATTCCTATTTTTAGATACAGCTACAACGCGGGGACAGAAGCCAACGATATCTCAAAAATAAGAAGGTCAAAAGATTAGAAAACGAAGATGTAAGAGGTTAATTATTTTTTATCATTAAAAAACAATATTTCAAAAATCAAAGTATTCATGCGATAAAATTTTAATCATCACAAATAAAAGTATTATTTTGAATTATATTTCAAGTCCTGAATAATTCATGTAATTTGATTACATTAAAAAATTCAAAAACTGCTATTTAATTCTCTAGACAAAAATAATCAGGTTTTTTCTATACGTAATTTCTGTTAATGTGAATTACATATTTTTATGACATTCATATATTCCGAATTCAATTACATTAGTTCAATTTATTCATAGCTCTGAAGTTTAATGCCATATTTATTGACTGAGAGCATATTTTTATTTAAAAACACATTAATCGCATTATATTTAAAATAAAACCTGAAACATTTAATGAATAAGAGAGTCACTTTTTGTGACACGTCATTTTGTAAAATTTTTAACATGTTAAAAAGAGAAATATTTTCATTATCAATTGTGTTAAACTGTGGATAAAGTTGTAATATATTAATTTGGGTAATTTTCGTAAAAGCTAAATTTTTTTTATAAAAACCATATTGACAAATATTGAAATTATTGGACTCTATACAAAACTATTTTTATCAATTAAATATCTTCATAATATTTGTGAAAAAATGTAGGTTTTCATGAATAATTTAAATTTTTTTTGTTTACATTTTGAATTAAAAGATTTATTGATGTGAAAATACTGGCTCCATAAATTTGTCGTATCAAATTTCATCAGCGTTGCTAAAATAGATTTATCAAACCCTAAAAATGTATAAAGTTATTTCTCGCATAGCACGGAAGAAGGGTATTGTAACAAAAAAATCAGATATTTTAACAAATAACATCTTTCAAGATTATCCCAAATTTATTTTTAAAAAATAGGATCAGTTAAATTTGAAATGTTACCAATCTTTTTTAAATTAAATTTTTTTAATTGTTATAGAGTAAATTATTAATGATTAAAAAAAGATATTTTACGAATTTATATCAAAATATAGTAGAAATCGATTCGAATATTTTCATTTTACATTTATATTTACTAAGAAACAGGGGAATGCAGAGATGAGTTCAATTCAAGCAACTTCTGATGAAGGTCCCAGTAGTATTATTTCATTTTAATTTTTAGAATCTAATTACAATGTACCATCTCAAGCAGAAAGCCCGGGTACAAACACTGAAGCTGTCGAGGTATATTTGTTGATGATAATCCACTATGCCTATAAAATTAAAGATATTTTAACAATATATTTAGCTGTCATTTATATACATATTTTATATAAAATGATAGGTCACTTTTAGTATTAATATACATTGCAGTTTTATATAAATCTATGGATAAATGTTGAGTATGTGTCTATTCATGATTATGAACAATTAATTAGTTAAAAACCATTTTTGAATGTGATGAACAATTTCTATATTTGATTGATTTTATGAATCGTCAATTTCGGATAATTCGAATTTTAATTTATACTATATTGATAAACTGTGTGTGATGTATTATTAAATAATATTTCGATGTATGCATTATTTGAGTTATAAAGAACTTTGAAAACAAAGTAAATTTTTCAACCATCCTGAGGTAAATTGGGGTTATCCTGCATGGTTCATGTTCAGAAATCTCCAAACCCCAAAAATTATCATTATGCGTCAAAAAGCTACATATACAGAAACAAAGTTATAGATCTTTTATAAGATCATATAACAGTCGTATTTTATGGGGTAGGCCGAAAATTCGATTTTTTAATATATTCGTGTTATATATTATTTGATATTCTAGATATTGTTTTGAAATTATTTTTATGGTTCGGAATATCCGTTTACCATACATCCAAAAGTTTTCAATGTTCTGTGTGTTCAAATGGATTAGTTATATACATAAAATTATGATTGTTGATACCGTTTCAATAGGCATAATCATTTGCCCTATGTGTGATGTCTTTATAAGCTATCAGGTTTTCTAAACTACCGATCATCTCCTTCATATATTTGTTCCTTCGGAAGACAGAAGTGTTGGTGCAATGCAATTATGAACTTTAAGATATATATTCTAACTTATCGTTTCGATCAATATGGACACAAAACTAGCCAGTTGCCAAGCGCGCTCTGATGTGAATGTTATTCATATATAATTAACTTTTATTCATTTCGAATTTTAGTACATAACATCGAATCGACGCCCTAATCACCGATAAACGAATATACACACATTTGATCTTTATTCAAGAGTATAAAAAACATATCTTGAAGTATACTTTCGTGAATTTTTAAAAAAATCAAGAATCGTAAACAACAGTCTGAATGCAAAAATTGTCTGAAAACCAATAGATGTCCACAAGATCGTGTCAAATAATTATCAATTTTTTTATACCGTTTAAATGTATAGAAGTGGTTATTCTTTGGCAAATTTACCTATAGTTGAAAAACAAAAAAAATTCAGATTAATTTATCTATTTAGGCAACTAGGACCGTGGCTAGGTCATCGTGATACCAGAATCGAGTTGTTTCAAATTTTGAAAACCAAAAAAATGTCGATATGTCTAAGCGGTGAACTGGAATATAATTCACAAAATAAAAATAACCTCTATTGAATGTATTAATCTTATTTCGCTTTCTCAGGGGATTTCGTTTGATCAATATGCATCCATGTGGAATAAAGAGATTAATTCAGTTATCAAGGTTCTGCCCATTAAAAAATTTAGTAGGATTTAAATATTCTTGGTAATAAAATAATCGAGTCATCAACCAATTTGGAATATTTACGAGTCCTTCTGAATAGCTACACTTTTACTGCATTTTTTATCAATATATGTCTTTTTCTACTATATCTGAACAACAAAAATAGATTCAGTCCCATTACACATCTGGATACGGTTTAACATAATAGACAAAATATCCAGTCGATATTTCGAACAGAACCATCAACTGAATTCTATACATATTCAACTAAAACTCTCTCATCTGCAGCTATTTTTTTGAACCAATTGATACGACGTTTAATAATTGCTGTTTTTTTCAAAGATATGTCGAAATATTTCTATCTTCTTCCATGTTTTTCAATATAAATAGTTCCAAAATTATTACCTTTGACTATATATCTATGATATTTTAATGTAAAATAAGGTTATTAAAACATAAAATTATAAATATAATTTGAATCATTCAATTTAATATGTGTTATTGTAGATTTATTATGATTAATCTTTCTCATTTACGACTTACTCAATAAAATCCTACAAAGAAACCTTTTATGAATTTACAAATATCTGTTTTTTATTATTTGTATTATACTTATTAATAGAATGTGCCCCTTATTCAAACTGATCAAGATACCTATTCGCAACCACTGGAAAATGATGGAACTGACACTACACAAGATTGTTCACTCGAGGCTGCATTAGTTGCAAAAAATGCAAGAAGGAAAAAGTATAGCGATCTAAGCGAATTTGAGCAACTTGTGAGGGTATTTATTTGTGTTATTCTTTGTTGAAAATGGTTCCTCTATTTCATTAATAAATAAAGAGAATAAATTAACCATTTATGTTAAAATTCACATTAAAAAACAATTTAATTTCCAATATATTATTTTCTACTTTTTACATTTTATAATTTTATACAGAATAAAAATTCTAATTATTATCCGTTCATTGGATCTAAAAATTATTTCACTTATTACGTCATTGAAATTCTGAAATATGTAATTAAAACGAATTTCTTTAATTCTTAAACTATTATAATAGTATATCTTTCATTGATATATCTTCACTCGCTTTGAAGAATTATGTTCAATTTTAATCATATATATATTTGAGACATAGAATGCTGTTACTTTTATAATATTCAATAATTTGATACGAAATAACTGGCCTAATTTCATGCTTTTTATTAGTTTTAATGGTATTGTTTCATGCCATTTTCCTACCCATAAAAAACTATCAACGCCAATTTATAATTATTGAATTCACAGATCATAAACGAAAGGAAAGACCAAAATATTGTTACTGCCTTTTATTTGTCGGCATCACATTCATGAAAAATGATACATTTGTTACCTACTTGATAAAAAACCAACTATATTAAAATTATGATTGTCTGATTTACAAATAATTAAAACGATGAATAATAGGCTCTCTTAAACAACCATTTGTTGTTATTCCGCATTATATCGTGAAAAATATATTTAATAAAAATTATGCATTTGTGTCTGAAAGATCTTAAAGAATCGACCACATGCATCATTATTATTATATGTATTAACAGAATTTCATACTAAAGATTATCAGATATTTTGTTAAATATAATGAGTTGTATGGCCCACCTCTCAGTTTCTCTAGATTCGAAATATTAAATAGATCATTTTTTATCATAAATGTAATATCATAAGGTTGTTACCTCATTCGAATCGGTAATAATATTTAGTTCAAAGTATCATATTTTTAAGTGAGTATACCTATTTTCATTGTATGCAAATTTTGTGACTTTACCATTATAAAAAACCTATTTAAGCGATGTTTCTATATATCAAATGATTCTTAGAGATGCGCAAAACTAATTGCCGATCGAAAACGACGTACTCAAAAGGAGTTAGACGCCAGAAAAAAGAATCAACCAGTATGTTTTTACATGCAATATTTATCATTTTTATAAATTAAATTGTCATCTTATAACTAAAATATAATCTTGTTTAACGATTTTAGATTTCCATATATGTCTTTGTAATTTACTTTTTTAGCGTTATTTTAAAAACAAAAATATTTTTGAAAATTTCATCATTAATTAATCAAATCTGCAAACTACTATAAACCGATTTGTATGAATACTTAACCATTCTATAAATTAGTCAACTATATTATTTATCATATGGCAATTAATATAAACAGTGGTTTGACATTTGTTACTGACAAATCAAACTTTAAAATATTTTATTATTTTTACATGTTATCAAATAAAGTATTGATATGTTTATGATTGAGTATTAATATTTCTTCATTGCTGATTTTTGACTATTTCGCTCACAAATAATTGGATAAAATCGTTGTAGCTAAAATTGTAATCTATAATATATATGATCCAGATGTATCAAATATTTCAAGTGTTTTATTTATTAACCTCAATCACCATATCTTAATAGTTGAGTGATTTAATTTTGGTTTATAATGTATGATACAGATATATGTATTACTCAAAAACTAATCTATTTTTAAGCAAGACATTTAAAAACATAATATATTTTTCAGATAAATTAAACCCATTTATTATTTGCACTGGGATATTGTATTCATTGCCTTTCGAATGGGACGTGACTAAGTTCTCCATTTTATTGCTTTGAAGAATAAATTATGTTATTTATTCCTTAAGATTGAAAGGATTGGCAATTTAGTGATTCCAAACATGTTATTTATCTTAATTGAAGGCTTAAATGAAAGAATATATTAAAATTGGTTGCTCATTACGAACTGACCTATTTTTATTTTTTATGAATCAATTTAAAGGATGATGTCATATCAATTTATTCATACATCTTTTGAATAAGCTAAAATATAACAATCAAATGTTAAAGAATCTATATTAAAATATCTTTGACATTTAGCTTGATTATCATATTTTTATCTTTTGAAACATTTTTTCGAATTTATAGCCATTTTTATGGAATTAATTTTTCAAATAAAGCAATTACGGCTTTTGTTAGTTTTGATAATCTATGATTGTTTAAAAAAAATATTTTCTATTTAATAACATTGGATGTAGAAACTTAACAAATATTTAGATGTTCTTTTTGACATGATAAAAACAATATGAAATAAAAATATATACAGCTTGTCTTTTTAATATTATTTTTAAAAAGGACTGTTAAATATTCGAATGAAATAATTTCGAAGATATAAAATAACTATTCTCAATTGAAATATTTATTAATTATTAAAATTCATTATCAAGGATATGATTTTAACCAATAAACGTTTTGAATTACAATGTTAATATATCTTTTTTTATTTTAAGCATCCCAAAAATGTCTTTTCCATAAGGAACATTCTGTATTTTATTTTTTTTTTCATTTGATATTTATCAGAATCTTAAGTAAATCTACAAATATGGTAAAATCTAAAAAAAATGCTATTCTTGAAACAATCTAACAGAGTTATGATAGAGATAAAGGCTTTTGTAATTTATTAACAAATTATCCGATGATAAATCATTGATGATAATAAACAATTTAATAAAATATCGTACGTATTGAAAATATTGCCATCGTTATAAATCGAGAAATGATCGGAAATATGTATTTATTTAAACCCAGTGTCTTTAAATGTACCTACAAATCTAATTGACGATTAGAAATAAGTATTAGCAATTTAGAAAATAATTTTTGAATTACAGATATTATATAGTTTTAAATTTAAAGTAAAATGTTTTTAACATGGTTATCTCGTGTTCGAATTATATTTAAGTGAGGACGAAAATTTTCCATTACATATTCCAACCTTTTGATATTAATCATGAATATTTCTTTTAAATCCCTAATTTAATTTAGCATAGGTTTCGTAGATTTTTTGAATATAAATTATTTTTGATGTAAACAGAAATGATTGGATAACGATGATTCTAATTATGCAGGCATGGAACCCGATCGCTGCTAATGACATAATTTTTTAAATCATCCAGCTAAATAACTAAGGAAAAGGAGCGTTTAAGATTGGTACCGCTCCGAATGGCAATCAGGTTATTTTTTTGTCGTATCTGACATATTTCTATTCGTGTTTTGTTTATGAAATGCATTCAATTAATGAATGAAAGTACCAGAAACTAAATTTACCTTCATCTAAACATTTTAACATTTCCTTAAATAAATACTGGTCGAAATAGTGAATTGTTTGAAGTGTCATGTCGCACGATCACCATTTACAGGGAACACTTTTGAAAATTGACATATCGAGGTTCTAAAATCAGAAAAATCTACAATTCTCTTGATTTAAATATCAGTCGAATCAAAAGTGGGTCCATCTGAATAATAAAAACGGATGTTTTTCGTTTATCTCTATAATTTCGACATTATTTTTATTAGTTATTAAAACGAGTATGCATTTGCATCCGAGTTTGTTGTTGTATTTGAATTTTTTCAATTAAAGACACCAATATTTTTCATGAATCTTTGAATATTCGATTTAGAAATTGTCGATTACGTTCGGCTTTTTTTTATTGTCTTTTATGACTAATGATGGATATCTCAGCTATTCGACATTATGATTAATTCTTGCGTATTGGGATTCTCATAAACTGAAAAGAAGATATAACACCTATTTTTTTTTAGAATTTTGTTAATAATCGACAATTATGTATCTATATAAAAATATTTCATCCCAAAATTTTAGTGGAGCGGAACTTCTCGTAGCCTGTATAATTTATATTTTCCTTAATTACTATTATATAAAAAAATGCCTTATTCCAATGTGTAAACGACATTTCATTCCATACTAATAGTCGAGAAATGTACGAGTAATATAAAATATGAAAATTTTCAATATCATATTCGTGATTATTAAAACCAAAAATACGATAGACGAGAAAGGAAGTACATTGCGAGACAAACTATATGAATAGAATTTATATATTTTGTATCGACGAGAACAAATGTCACCAATGCTAACTAGTCATTTTATAATTTGTGTATGTTTATTTGAACTATTTATGTATGGGAAGATATCATCTTTATTCCTTCTAGTGGTTATGATCATTGATTTTACTTTTTATTTCAAAATATTGTACAGACAGTTGAAAACAGCAGATAACATAATGATGATATCGTGTGAATTTATTTTCATGATCTGAGGCCTATTTTTTATCATAATTTGTATCATCCTTGAATGTGAAGAATTTGAAAACATTTATCGCATATTTATAGATGTATATGTCATGGAAAAAATCTTTATCTACGAAAAAATACACACGAATTTGATTTCCAAAGATAAAATTAAATCTACATTTTGAAGATAAATGTGTATTTAGTCGTCATATTTATATATATATTTCAATGAACTGGTGTTAGCTAATAATATGAATATTACCTTGGCAGATTTTATATAAATTGGTCTAAAGAAATTCGATCATATTATGAAACAAAGTATAAATAAATGCTTAAATAATCAAAAAATAAAAGGCTGATTACTGATATTTATTGGATATGTATTTTTTTGGATTTACATATTTCGTTGATTTTTAATATGTTATCTACTTCAAATTATGATTTTAGTAATTTCGTGAACAATTATCATTTTACGAATCAAGTGTATATTTAATTAGAAAAAATAACTTTTATATAAATTTATGATATATTTGTTATACACTGGTTTATAGCAAACAGAATCCATCCGCTACTGAATCTGAAATGGAGGTTGATTCACAATCTACAGGAAATGAGGGAAATAGCCTCATATCTGAAGTCTCGGGCGATACAGCGAGCGCAGTCAATACAGAGTCAGCCTCAACAAGTGCCACTAGGAAATCTGCAAAGGTATTATTTATTTACATGTATATTAATGACATACGCATATGTTTTTATCATAAACATTACAGTTAATTCAAAATATTCTTAAATTTGACATATAGTTTCGTTTCATGAGATATTCACAAATATAAAATATCAGAAAACAAATATCAACGTACCAAAGTATGAGTTTTAATTCCTTCACTGCCACAAACGCATATTGGCTGATAATTATGTTTATGATTTCAAATCCTGATATTTCATGAATTTATATTCTAATGATTAGGTTTTACATTTCATATAGTCCACCTTTATTTAGTGTTTTGATAAAGATAATAGACCTATTAATTAATACTCTTCTTTTATTTGTTTTGCTTAATAAATAGCATCGGTCCTCGCGTCGAATTCCTATTGGTTCTTCATTTAATTCAGCTGAAGAATATGCAAGATATACTATTGCCAAACATGCCAAAGATCCTTCATTCGGCGTCGATGCAAATGGAGTGCCGCTTTCGGAAGATGAAATGGCGGCCAAAATAAATGAACAGGTATTTCTCTAATTTTTTGAAATAAAATGTGTATTAATTTCCGATTATAATATCGTTACGGGTTGCAATTTTTTATAATTTTATATATTAAATAAATTGATTTTTTTTTATTACATTTTCTCTCAATTTAGTTGAAAAACTATTATTTAAAATAAAACAACAAAAATGACCTATTACATCATAAATAAATATATATAAAATGAATTCCTTACTTTTATTTTAAAAACTTGATATATTGTTTATAAGTCTCGAACAATAACCTGATTAATTTGATCATATTTACAATACGTCGCTTCAGGATTTAAATATTTTATAATCATCGATTTTAAAAATTTTAAAATATTTTTTAAATATAACGTAAATATTCGATATCCGATATTATATGATCTTATATGTATCATTTACATTTTTTTGGAAAGTTAAGAGATATTTTATCAATGAATTTCATATAAATCTTAAAGGTTTCCTAGAGTGGCTCAATAACCACG